>OZ018387.1:78679925-78927804 GCA_963969525.1 Ontholestes murinus
TAACTTTTGGAAATAAGTTAGTTTGATGCAGTGAATCACTCCAGTTTAGCGAGTACAATCCGTAGTATTTCTAATAATAATAGAAACAGATCGTACACACTGAACCGTTGCGTTACTTTTTGGAAAACTTTTAGCATGTTGAAGTGGAACACTCCAGTTTAGCGAGTACCATCCGTACTATTTCTTATAATAATAAAAACAGATCGTACACACTGAACCGTGGCGTTACTTTTTGGAAAACTTTTGGCATGTTGAAGTGGAACACTCCAGTTTAGCGAGTACAATCCGTACTATTTGTAATAATAATAAAAACAGATCGTACACACTGAACTGTTGCGTTACTTTTTGGAAAACTTTTGGCATGTTGAAGTGGAACACTCCAGTTTAGCGAGTACAATTCGTACTATTCCTAATAATAATAGAAACAGATCGTACACACTGAACCGTTGCGTTACTTTTTGGAAAACTTTTGGCATGTTGAAGTGGAACACTCTAGTTTAGCGAGTACAATCCGTACTATTTCTAATAATAATAGAAACAGATCGTACACACTGAACCGTTGCGTTACTTTTTGGAAAACTTTTGGCGTGTTGAAGTGGAACACTCCAGTTTAGCGAGTACAATCCGTACTATTTCTAATAATAATAGAAACAGATCGTACACACTGAACCGTGGCGTTACTTTTTGGAAAACTTTTGGCATGTTGAAGTGGAACACTCCAGTTTAGCGAGTACAATCCGTACTATTTCTAATAATAATAGAAACAGATCGTACACACTGAACCGTTGCGTTACTTTTTGGAAAACTTTTGGCATGTTGAAGTGGAGCACTCCAGTTTAGCGAGTACAATCCGTACTATTTCTAATAATAATAGAAACAGATCGTACACACTGAACCGTTGCGTTACTTTTTGGAAAACTTTTGGCATGTTGAAGTGGAACACTCCAGTTTAGCGAGTACAATCCGTACTATTCCTAATAATAATAGAAACAGATCGTACACACTCAACCGTTGCGTTACTTTTTGGAAAACTTTTGGCATGTTGAAGTGGAACACTCCAGTTTAGCGAGTACAATCCGTACTATTCCTAATAATAATAGAAACAGATCGTACACACTGAACCGTTGCGTTACTTTTTGGAAAACTTTTGGCATGTTGAAGTGGAACACTCTAGTTTAGCGAGTACAATCCGTACTATTTCTAATAATAATAGAAACAGATCGTACACACTGAACCGTTACTTTTTGGAAAACTTTTTCATGTTGAAGTGGAACACTCTAGTTTAGCGAGTACAATCCGTACTATTCCTAATAATAATAGAAACAGATCGTACACACTGAACCGTTGCGTTACTTTTTGGAAAACTTTTGGCATGTTGAAGTGGAACACTCCAGTTTAGCGAGTACAATTCGTACTATTCCTAATAATAATAGAAACAGATCGTACACACTGAACCGTTGCGTTACTTTTTGGAAAACTTTTGGCATGTTGAAGTGGAACACTCTAGTTTAGCGAGTACAATCCGTACTATTTCTAATAATAATAGAAACAGATCGTACACACTCAACCGTTGCGTTACTTTTTGGAAAACATTTGGCATGTTGAAGTGGAACACTCCAGTTTAGCGAGTACAATCGGTACTATTTCTAATA
The DNA here is from genome assembly GCA_963969525.1 of Ontholestes murinus. Taxonomy (NCBI): domain Eukaryota; kingdom Metazoa; phylum Arthropoda; class Insecta; order Coleoptera; family Staphylinidae; genus Ontholestes; species Ontholestes murinus. The sequence goes on from OZ018387.1 coordinate 78,681,578, forward strand.
ATAATAGAAACAGATCGTACACACTGAACCGTGGCGTTACTTTTTGGAAAACTTTTGTCATGTTGAAGTGGAACACTCCAGTTTAGCGAGTACAATCCGTACTATTTCTAATAATAATAGAAACAGATCGTACACACTGAACCGTTGCGTTACTTTTTGGAAAACTTTTGGCATGTTGAAGTGGAACACTCCAGTTTAGCGAGTACAATCCGTACTATTTCTAATAATAATAGAAACAGATCGTACACACTGAACCGTGGCGTTACTTTTTGGAAAACTTTTGGCATGTTGAAGTGGAACACTCCAGTTTAGCGAGTACAATCCGTACTATTTCTAATAATAATCGAAACAGATCGTACACACTGAACCGTTGCGTTACTTTTTGGAAAACTTTTGGCATGTTGAAGTGGAACACTCCAGTTTAGCGAGTACAATCCGTACTATTCCTAATAATAATAGAAACAGATCGTACACACTGAACCGTTGCGTTACTTTTTGGAAAACTTTTGGCATGTTGAAGTGGAACACTCCAGTTTAGCGAGTACAATCCGTACTATTTCTAATAATAATAGAAACAGATCGTACACACTGAACCGTTGCGTTACTTTTTGGAAAACTTTTTCATGTTGAAGTGGAACACTCTAGTTTAGCGAGTACAATCCGTACTATTTCTAATAATAATAGAAACAGATCGTACACACTGAACCGTTACTTTTTGGAAAACTTTTTCATGTTGAAGTGGAACACTCTAGTTTAGCGAGTACAATCCGTACTATTCCTAATAATAATAGAAACAGATCGTACACACTGAACCGTTGCGTTACTTTTTGGAAAACTTTTGGCATGTTGAAGTGGAACACTCCAGTTTAGCGAGTACAATTCGTACTATTCCTAATAATAATAGAAACAGATCGTACACACTGAACCGTTGCGTTACTTTTTGGAAAACTTTTTGCATGTTGAAGTGGAACACTCTAGTTTAGCGAGTACAATCCGTACTATTTCTAATAATAATAGAAACAGATCGTACACACTCAACCGTTGCGTTACTTTTTGGAAAACTTTTGGCATGTTGAAGTGGAACACTCCAGTTTAGCGAGTACAATCCGTACTATTTCTAATAATAATAGAAACAGATCGTACACACTGAACCGTGGCGTTACTTTTTGGAAAACTTTTGTCATGTTGAAGTGGAACACTCCAGTTTAGCGAGTACAATCCGTACTATTTCTAATAATAATAGAAACAGATCGTACACACTGAACCGTTGCGTTACTTTTTGGAAAACTTTTGGCATGTTGAAGTGGAACACTCCAGTTTAGCGAGTACAATCCGTACTATTTCTAATAATAATAGAAACAGATCGTACACACTGAACCGTTGCGTTACTTTTTGGAAAACTTTTGGCATGTTGAAGTGGAACACTCCAGTTTAGCGAGTACAATCCGTACTATTTCTAATAATAATAGAAACAGATCGTACACACTGAACCGTTGCGTTACTTTTTGGAAAACTTTTGGCATGTTGAAGTGGAACACTCCAGTTTAGCGAGTACAATCCGTACTATTTCTAATAATAATAGAAACAGATCGTACACACTGAACCGTTGCGTTACTTTTTGGAAAACTTTTTCATGTTGAAGTGGAACACTCTAGTTTAGCGAGTACAATCCGTACTATTTCTAATAATAATAGAAACAGATCGTACACACTCAACCGTTGCGTTACTTTTTGGAAAACTTTTGGCATGTTGAAGTGGAACACTCCAGTTTAGCGAGTACAATCCGTACTATTTCTAATAATAATAGAAACAGATCGTACACACTGAACCGTTGCGTTACTTTTTGGAAAACTTTTTCATGTTGAAGTGGAACACTCTAGTTTAGCGAGTACAATCCGTACTATTTCTAATAATAATAGAAACAGATCGTACACACTCAACCGTTGCGTTACTTTTTGGAAAACTTTTGGCATGTTGAAGTGGAACACTCCAGTTTAGCGAGTACAATCCGTACTATTTCTAATAATAATAGAAACAGATCGTACACACTGAACCGTTGCGTTACTTTTTGGAAAACTTTTTCATGTTGAAGTGGAACACTCTAGTTTAGCGAGTACAATCCGTACTATTTCTAATAATAATAGAAACAGATCGTACACACTGAACCGTTGCGTTACTTTTTGGAAAACTTTTGGCATGTTGAAGTGGAACACTCCAGTTTAGCGAGTACAATCCGTACTATTTCTAATAATAATAGAAACAGATCGTACACACTGAACCGTTGCGTTACTTTTTGGAAAACTTTTGGCATGTTGAAGTGGAACACTCCAGTTTAGCGAGTACAATCTGTACTATTTTTAATAATAATAGAAACAGATCGTACACACTGAACCGTTGCGTTACTTTTTGGAAAACTTTTGGCATGTTGAAGTGGAACACTCCAGTTTAGCGAGTACAATCCGTACTATTTCTAATAATAATAGAAACAGATCATACACACTGAACCGTTGCGTTACTCTTTGGAAAACTTTTGGCATGTTGAAGTGGAACACTCCAGTTTAGCGAGTACAATCCGTACTATTTCTAATAATAATAGAAACAGATCATACACACTGAACCGTTGCGTTACTCTTTGGAAAACTTTTGGCATGTTGAAGTGGAACACTCCAGTTTAGCGAGTACAATCCGTACTATTTCTAATAATAATAGAAACAGATCATACACACTGAACCGTTGCGTTACTTTTTGGAAAACTTTTGGCATGTTGAAGTGGAACACTTCAGTTTAGCGAGTACAATCCGTACTATTTCTAATAATAATAGAAACAGATCATACACACTGAACCGTTGCGTTACTCTTTGGAAAACTTTTGGCATGTTGAAGTGGAACACTCCAGTTTAGCGAGTACAATCCGTACTATTTCTAATAATAATAGAAACAGATCATACACACTGAACCGTTGCGTTACTTTTTGGAAAACTTTTGGCATGTTGAAGTGGAACACTCCAGTTTAGCGAGTACAATCCGTACTATTTCTAATAATAATAGAAACAGATCGTACACACTGAACCGTTATGTTACTTTTTGGAAAACTTTGGGCATGTTGAAGTGGAACACTCTAGTTTAGCGAGTACAATCCGTACTATTTCTAATAATAATAGAAACAGATCGTACACACTGAACCGTTGCGTTACTTTTTGGAAAACTTTTGGCATGTTGAAGTGGAACACTTTAGCGAGTACAATCCGTACTATTTCTAATAATAATAGAAACAGATCGTACACACTGAACCGTTGCGTTACTTTTTGGAAAACTTCTGGCATGTTGAAGTGGAACACTCCAGTTTAGCGAGTACAATCCGTACTATTTCTAATAATAATAGAAACAGATCGTACACACTCAACCGTTGCGTTACTTTTTGGAAAACTTTTTCATGTTGAAGTGGAACACTCTAGTTTAGCGAGTACAATCCGTACTATTTCTAATAATAATAGAAACAGATCGTACACACTGAACCGTTGCGTTACTTTTTGGAAAACTTTTGGCATGTTGAAGTGGAACACTCCAGTTTAGCGAGTACAATCCGTACTATTTCTAATAATAATAGAAACAGATCGTACACACTGAACCGTTGCGTTACTTTTTGGAAAACTTTTGGCATGTTGAAGTGGAACACTCCAGTTTAGCGAGTACAATCCGTACTATTTCAAATAATAATAGAAACAGACTGTGCACACTAAACTGTCGCGTAACTTTTGGAAATAAGTTAGTTTGATGCAGTGAATCACTCCAGTTTAGCGAGTACAATCCGTACTATTTCTAATAATAATAGAAACAGATCGTACACACTGAACCGTTGCGTTACTTTTTGGAAAACTTTTAGCATGTTGAAGTGGAACACTCCAGTTTAGCGAGTACCATCCGTACTATTTCTTATAATAATAAAAACAGATCGTACACACTGAACCGTGGCGTTACTTTTTGGAAAACTTTTGGCATGTTGAAGTGGAACACTCCAGTTTAGCGAGTACAATCCGTACTATTTCTAATAATAATAGAAACAGATCGTACACACTGAACCGTTGCGTTACTTTTTGGAAAACGTTTGGCATGTTGAAGTGGAACACTCCAGTTTAGCGAGTACAATCCGTACTATTTCTAATAATAATAGAAACAGATCGTACACACTCAACCGTTGCGTTACTTTTTGGAAAACTTTTGGCATGTTGAAGTGGAACACTCCAGTTTAGCGAGTACAATCCGTACTATTTGTAATAATAATAAAAACAGATCGTACACACTGAACTGTTGCGTTACTTTTTGGAAAACTTTTGGCATGTTGAAGTGGAACACTCCAGTTTAGCGAGTACAATTCGTACTATTCCTAATAATAATAGAAACAGATCGTACACACTGAACCGTTGCGTTACTTTTTGGAAAACTTTTGGCATGTTGAAGTGGAACACTCTAGTTTAGCGAGTACAATCCGTACTATTTCTAATAATAATAGAAACAGATCGTACACACTGAACCGTTGCGTTACTTTTTGGAAAACTTTTGGCATGTTGAAGTGGAACACTCCAGTTTAGCGAGTACAATCCGTACTATTTCTAATAATAATAGAAACAGATCGTACACACTGAACCGTTGCGTTACTTTTTGGAAAACTTTTGGCATGTTGAAGTGGAACACTCCAGTTTAGCGAGTACAATCCGTACTATTCCTAATAATAATAGAAACAGATCGTACACACTCAACCGTTGCGTTACTTTTTGGAAAACTTTTGGCATGTTGAAGTGGAACACTCCAGTTTAGCGAGTACAATCCGTACTATTCCTAATAATAATAGAAACAGATCGTACACACTGAACCGTTGCGTTACTTTTTGGAAAACTTTTGGCATGTTGAAGTGGAACACTCCAGTTTAGCGAGTACAATTCGTACTATTCCTAATAATAATAGAAACAGATCGTACACACTGAACCGTTGCGTTACTTTTTGGAAAACTTTTGGCATGTTGAAGTGGAACACTCCAGTTTAGCGAGTACAATCCGTACTATTCCTAATAATAATAGAAACAGATCGTACACACTGAACCGTTGCGTTACTTTTTGGAAAACTTTTGGCATGTTGAAGTGGAACACTCCAGTTTAGCGAGTACAATCCGTACTATTCCTAATAATAATAGAAACAGATCGTACACACTGAACCGTTGCGTTACTTTTTGGAAAACTTTTGGCATGTTGAAGTGGAACACTCCAGTTTAGCGAGTACAATCCGTACTATTCCTAATAATAATAGAAACAGATCGTACACACTGAACCGTTGCGTTACTTTTTGGAAAACTTTTGGCATGTTGAAGTGGAACACTCCAGTTTAGCGAGTACAATTCGTACTATTCCTAATAATAATAGAAACAGATCGTACACACTGAACCGTTGCGTTACTTTTTGGAAAACTTTTGGCATGTAGAAGTGGAACACTCCAGTTTAGCGAGTACAATCCGTACTATTTCTAATAATAATAGAACCAGATCGTACACACTGAACCGTGGCGTTACTTTTTGGAAAACTTTTGGCATGTTGAAGTGGAACACTCCAGTTTAGCGAGTACAATCCGTACTATTTCTAATAATAATCGAAACAGATCGTACACACTCAACCATTGCGTTACTTTTTGGAAAACTTTTGGCATGTTGAAGTGGAACACTCCAGTTTAGCGAGTACAATCCGTACTATTCCTAATAATAATAGAAACAGATCGTACACACTCAACCGTTGCGTTACTTTTTGGATAACTTTTGGCATGTTGAAGTGGAACACTCCAGTTTAGCGAGTACAATCCGTACTATTTCTAATAATAATAGAAACAGATCGTACACACTGAACCGTTGCGTTACTTTTTGGAAAACTTTTTCATGTTGAAGTGGAACACTCTAGTTTAGCGAGTACAATCCGTACTATTTCTAATAATAATAGAAACATATCGTACACACTGAACCGTTACTTTTTGGAAAACTTTTTCATGTTGAAGTGGAACACTCTAGTTTTGGCGAGTACAATCCGTACTATTCCTAATAATAATAGAAACAGATCGTACACACTGAACCGTTGCGTTACTTTTTGGAAAACTTTTGGCATGTTGAAGTGGAACACTCCAGTTTAGCGAGTACAATTCGTACTATTCCTAATAATAATAGAAACAGATCGTACACACTGAACCGTTGCGTTACTTTTTGGAAAACTTTTGGCATGTTGAAGTGGAACACTCCAGTTTAGCGAGTACAATCCGTACTATTTCTAATAATAATAGAAACAGATCGTACACACTGAACCGTTGCGTTACTTTTTGGAAAACTTTTGGCATGTTGAAGTGGAACACTCCAGTTTAGCGAGTACAATCCGTACTATTTCTAATAATAATAGAAACAGATCGTACACACTGAACCGTGGCGTTACTTTTTGGAAAACTTTTGTCATGTTGAAGTGGAACACTCCAGTTTAGCGAGTACAATCCGTACTATTTCTAATAATAATAGAAACAGATCGTACACACTGAACCGTTGCGTTACTTTTTGGAAAACTTTTGGCATGTTGAAGTGGAACACTCCAGTTTAGCGAGTACAATCCGTACTATTTCTAATAATAATAGAAACAGATCGTACACACTGAACCGTTGCGTTACTTTTTGGAAAACTTTTGGCATGTTGAAGTGGAACACTCCAGTTTAGCGAGTACAATCCGTACTATTTCTAATAATAATAGAAACAGATCGTACACACTGAACCGTTGCGTTACTTTTTGGAAAACTTTTGGCATGTTGAAGTGGAACACTCCAGTTTAGCGAGTACAATCCGTACTATTTCTAATAATAATAGAAACAGATCGTACACACTGAACCGTTGCGTTACTTTTTGGAAAACTTTTGGCATGTTGAAGTGGAACACTCCAGTTTAGCGAGTACAATCCGTACTATTTCTAATAATAATAGAAACAGATCGTACACACTGAACCGTGGCGTTACTTTTTGGAAAACTTTTGTCATGTTGAAGTGGAACACTCCAGTTTAGCGAGTACAATCCGTACTATTTCTAATAATAATAGAAACAGATCGTACACACTGAACCGTTGCGTTACTTTTTGGAAAACTTTTGGCATGTTGAAGTGGAACACTCCAGTTTAGCGAGTACAATCCGTACTATTTCTAATAATAATAGAAACAGATCGTACACACTGAACCGTTGCGTTACTTTTTGGAAAACTTTTGGCATGTTGAAGTGGAACACTCCAGTTTAGCGAGTACAATCCGTACTATTTCTAATAATAATAGAAACAGATCGTACACACTGAACCGTTGCGTTACTTTTTGGAAAACTTTTGGCATGTTGAAGTGGAACACTCCAGTTTAGCGAGTACAATCCGTACTATTTGTAATAATAATAGAAACAGATCGTACACACTGAACCGTTGCGTTACTTTTTGGAAAACTTTTTCATGTTGAAGTGGAACACTCTAGTTTAGCGAGTACAATCCGTACTATTTCTAATAATAATAGAAACAGATCGTACACACTGAACCGTTACTTTTTGGAAAACTTTTTCATGTTGAAGTGGAACACTCTAGTTTAGCGAGTACAATCCGTACTATTTCTAATAATAATAGAAACAGATCGTACACACTGAACCGTTGCGTTACTTTTTGGAAAACTTTTGGCATGTTGAAGTGGAACACTCCAGTTTAGCGAGTACAATCCGTACTATTTCTAATAATAATAGAAACAGATCGTACACACTGAACCGTTGCGTTACTTTTTGGAAAACTTTTGGCATGTTGAAGTGGAACACTCCAGTTTAGCGAGTACAATCCGTACTATTTTTAATAATAATAGAAACAGATCGTACACACTGAACCGTTGCGTTACTTTTTGGAAAACTTTTGGCATGTTGAAGTGGAACACTCCAGTTTAGCGAGTACAATCCGTACTATTTCTAATAATAATAGAAACAGATCATACACACTGAACCGTTGCGTTACTCTTTGGAAAACTTTTGGCATGTTGAAGTGGAACACTCCAGTTTAGCGAGTACAATCCGTACTATTTCTAATAATAATAGAAACAGATCGTACACACTGAACCGTTGCGTTACTTTTTGGAAAACTTTGGGCATGTTGAAGTGGAACACTCTAGTTTAGCGAGTACAATCCGTACTATTTCTAATAATAATAGAAACAGATCGTACACACTGAACCGTTGCGTTACTTTTTGGAAAACTTTTGGCATGTTGAAGTGGAACACTTTAGCGAGTACAATCCGTACTATTTCTAATAATAATAGAAACAGATCGTACACACTGAACCGTTGCGTTACTTTTTGGAAAACTTTTGGCATGTTGAAGTGGAACACTTTAGCGAGTACAATCCGTACTATTTCTAATAATAATAGAAACAGATCGTACACACTGAACCGTTGCGTTACTTTTTGGAAAACTATTTCATGTTGAAGTGGAACACTCTAGTTTAGCGGGTACAATCCGTACTATTTCTAATAATAATAGAAACAGATCGTACACACTGAACCGTTGCGTTACTTTTTGGAAAACTTTTGGCATGTTGAAGTGGAACACTCCAGTTTAGCGAGTACAATCCGTACTATTTCTAATAATAATAGAAACAGATCGTACACACTGAACCGTTGCGTTACTTTTTGGAAAACTTTGGGCATGTTGAAGTGGAACACTCTAGTTTAGCGAGTACAATCCGTACTATTTCTAATAATAATAGAAACAGATCGTACACACTGAACCGTTGCGTTACTTTTTGGAAAACTTTTGGCATGTTGAAGTGGAACACTCCAGTTTAGCGAGTACAATCCGTACTATTTCTAATAATAATAGAAACAGATCGTACACACTGAACCGTTGCGTTACTTTTTGGAAAACTTTTGGCATGTTGAAGTGGAACACTCCAGTTTAGCGAGTACAATCCGTACTCTTTCTAATAATAATAGAAACAGATCGTACACACTGAACCGTTGCGTTACTTTTTGGAAAACTTTGGGCATGTTGAAGTGGAACACTCTAGTTTAGCGAGTACAATCCGTACTATTTCTAATAATAATAGAAACAGATCGTACACACTGAACCGTTGCGTTACTTTTTGGAAAACTTTTGGCATGTTGAAGTGGAACACTTTAGCGAGTACAATCCGTACTATTTCTAATAATAATAGAAACAGATCGTACACACTGAACCGTTGCGTTACTTTTTGGAAAACTTTTTCATGTTGAAGTGGAACACTCTAGTTTAGCGAGTACAATCCGTACTATTTCTAATAATAATAGAAACAGATCGTACACACTGAACCGTTACTTTTTGGAAAACTTTTTCATGTTGAAGTGGAACACTCTAGTTTAGCGAGTACAATCCGTACTATTCCTAATAATAGTAGAAACAGATCGTACACACTGAACCGTTGCGTTACTTTTTGGAAAACTTTTGGCATGTTGAAGTGGAACACTCCAGTTTAGCGAGTACAATTCGTACTATTCCTAATAATAATAGAAACAGATCGTACACACTGAACCGTTGCGTTACTTTTTGGAAAACTTTTGGCATGTTGAAGTGGAACACTCTAGTTTAGCGAGTACAATCCGTACTATTTCTAATAATAATAGAAACAGATCGTACACACTGAACCGTTGCGTTACTTTTTGGAAAACTTTTGGCATGTTGAAGTGGAACACTCCAGTTTAGCGAGTACAATCCGTACTATTTCTAATAATAATAGAAACAGATCGTACACACTGAACCGTTGCGTTACTATTTGGAAAACTTTTTCATGTTGAAGTGGAACACTCTAGTTTAGCGAGTACAATCCGTACTATTTCTAATAATAATAGAAACAGATCGTACACACTGAACCGTTGCGTTACTTTTTGGAAAACTTTTGGCATGTTGAAGTGGAACACTCCAGTTTAGCGAGTACAATCCGTACTATTTCTAATAATAATAGAAACAGATCGTACACACTGAACCGTTACTTTTTGGAAAACTTTTTCATGTTGAAGTGGAACACTCTAGTTTAGCGAGTACAATCCGTACTATTTCTAATAATAATAGAAACAGATCGTACACACTGAACCGTTGCGTTACTTTTTGGAAAACTTTTGGCATGTTGAAGTGGAACACTCCAGTTTAGCGAGTACAATCCGTACTATTTCTAATAATAATAGAAACAGATCGTACACACTGAACCGTTACTTTTTGGAAAACTTTTTCATGTTGAAGTGGAACACTCTAGTTTAGCGAGTACAATCCGTACTATTTCTAATAATAATAGAAACAGATCGTACACACTGAACCGTTACTTTTTGGAAAACTTTTTCATGTTGAAGTGGAACACTCTAGTTTAGCGAGTACAATCCGTACTATTTCTAATAATAATAGAAACAGATCGTACACACTGAACCGTTGCGTTACTTTTTGGAAAACTTTTGGCATGTTGAAGTGGAACACTCCAGTTTAGCGAGTACAATCCGTACTATTTCTAATAATAATAGAAACAGATCGTACACACTGAACCGTTGCGTTACTTTTTGGAAAACTTTTGGCATGTTGAAGTGGAACACTCCAGTTTAGCGAGTACAATCCGTACTATTTCTAATAATAATAGAAACAGATCATACACACTGAACCGTTGCGTTACTTTTTGGAAAACTTTTGGCATGTTGAAGTGGAACACTCCAGTTTAGCGAGTACAATCCGTACTATTTCTAATAATAATAGAAACAGATCATACACACTGAACCGTTGCGTTACTTTTTGGAAAACTTTTGGCATGTTGAAGTGGAACACTCCAGTTTAGCGAGTACAATCCGTACTATTTCTAATAATAATAGAGACAGATCGTACACACTGAACCGTTACTTTTTGGAAAACTTTTTCATGTTGAAGTGGAACACTCTAGTTTAGCGAGTACAATCCGTACTATTCCTAATAATAATAGAAACAGATCGTACACACTGAACCGTTGCGTTACTTTTTGGAAAACTTTTGGCATGTTGCAGTGGAACACTCCAGTTTAGCGAGTACAATTCGTACTATTCCTAATAATAATAGAAACAGATCGTACACACTGAACCGTTGCGTTACTTTTTGGAAAACTTTTGGCATGTTGAAGTGGAACACTCCAGTTTAGCGAGTACAATCCGTACTATTTCTAATAATAATAGAAACAGATCGTACACACTGAACCGTTACTTTTTGGAAAACTTTTTCATGTTGAAGTGGAACACTCTAGTTTAGCGAGTACAATCCGTACTATTCCTAATAATAATAGAAACAGATCGTACACACTGAACCGTTGCGTTACTTTTTGGAAAACTTTTGGCATGTTGCAGTGGAACACTCCAGTTTAGCGAGTACAATTCGTACTATTCCTAATAATAATAGAAACAGATCGTACACACTGAACCGTTGCGTTACTTTTTGGAAAACTTTTGGCATGTTGAAGTGGAACACTCCAGTTTAGCGAGTACAATCCGTACTATTTCTAATAATAATAGAAACAGATCGTACACACTGAACCGTTGCGTTACTTTTTGGAAAACTTTTGGCATGTTGAAGTGGAACACTCCAGTTTAGCGAGTACAATCCGTACTATTTTTAATAATAATAGAAACAGATCGTACACACTGAACCGTTGCGTTACTTTTTGGAAAACTTTTGGCATGTTGAAGTGGAACACTCCAGTTTAGCGAGTACAATCCGTACTATTTCTAATAATAATAGAAACAGATCATACACACTGAACCGTTGCGTTACTCTTTGGAAAACTTTTGGCATGTTGAAGTGGAACACTCCAGTTTAGCGAGTACAATCCGTACTATTTTTAATAATAATAGAAACAGATCGTACACACTGAACCGTTGCGTTACTTTTTGGAAATCTTTTGGCATGTTGAAGTGGAACACTCCAGTTTAGCGAGTACAATCCGTACTATTTCTAATAATAATAGAAACAGATCATACACACTGAACCGTTGCGTTACTCTTTGGAAAACTTTTGGCATGTTGAAGTGGAACACTCCAGTTTAGCGTGTACAATCCGTACTATTTCTAATAATAATAGAAACAGATCGTACACACTGAACCGTTGCGTTACTTTTTGGAAAACTTTTGGCATGTTGAAGTGGAACACTCCAGTTTAGCGAGTACAATCCGTACTATTTTTAATAATAATAGAAACAGATCGTACACACTGAACCGTTGCGTTACTTTTTGGAAAACTTTTGGCATGTTGAAGTGGAACACTCCAGTTTAGCGAGTACAATCCGTACTATTTCTAATAATAATAGAAACAGATCATACACACTGAACCGTTGCGTTACTCTTTGGAAAACTTTTGGCATGTTGAAGTGGAACACTCCAGTTTAGCGAGTACAATCCGTACTATTTCTAATAATAATAGAAACAGATCGTACACACTGAACCGTTGCGTTACTTTTTGGAAAACTTTTGGCATGTTGAAGTGGAACACTCCAGTTTAGCGAGTACAATCCGTACTATTTCTAATAATAATAGAAACAGATCATACACACTGAACCGTTGCGTTACTCTTTGGAAAACTTTTGGCATGTTGAAGTGGAACACTCCAGTTTAGCGAGTACAATCCGTACTATTTTTAATAATAATAGAAACAGATCGTACACACTGAACCGTTGCGTTACTTTTTGGAAAACTTTTGGCATGTTGAAGTGGAACACTCCAGTTTAGCGAGTACAATCCGTACTATTTCTAATAATAATAGAAACAGATCATACACACTGAACCGTTGCGTTACTCTTTGGAAAACTTTTGGCATGTTGAAGTGGAACACTCCAGTTTAGCGAGTACAATCCGTACTATTTCTAATAATAATAGAAACAGATCGTACACACTGAACCGTTGCGTTACTTTTTGGAAAACTTTTGGCATGTTGAAGTGGAACACTCCAGTTTAGCGAGTACAATCCGTACTATTTCTAATAATAATAGAAACAGATCGTACACACTGAACCGTTGCGTTACTTTTTGGAAAACTTTTGGCATGTTGAAGTGGAACACTCCAGTTTAGCGAGTACAATCCGTACTATTTCTAATAATAATAGAAACAGATCATACACACTGAACCGTTGCGTTACTCTTTGGAAAACTTTTGGCATGTTGAAGTGGAACACTCCAGTTTAGCGAGTACAATCCGTACTATTTCTAATAATAATAGAAACAGATCATACACACTGAACCGTTGCGTTACTCTTTGGAAAACTTTTGGCATGTTGAAGTGGAACACTCCAGTTTAGCGAGTACAATCCGTACTATTTCTAATAATAATAGAAACAGATCATACACACTGAACCGTTGCGTTACTTTTTGGAAAACTTTTGGCATGTTGAAGTGGAACACTCCAGTTTAGCGAGTACAATCCGTACTATTTCTAATAATAATAGAAACAGATCGTACACACTGAACCGTTGCGTTACTTTTTGGAAAACTTTGGGCATGTTGAAGTGGAACACTCTAGTTTAGCGAGTACAATCCGTACTATTTCTAATAATAATAGAAACAGATCGTACACACTGAACCGTTGCGTTACTTTTTGGAAAACTTTTGGCATGTTGAAGTGGAACACTTTAGCGAGTACAATCCGTACTATTTCTAATAATAATAGAAACAGATCGTACACACTGAACCGTTGCGTTACTTTTTGGAAAACTTTTGGCATGTTGAAGTGGAACACTCCAGTTTAGCGAGTACAATCCGTACTATTTCTAATAATAATAGAAACAGATCGTACACACTGAACCGTTGCGTTACTTTTTGGAAAACTTTTTCATGTTGAAGTGGAACACTCTAGTTTAGCGGATACAATCCGTACTATTTCTAATAATAATAGAAACAGATCGTACACACTGAACCGTTGCGTTACTTTTTGGAAAACTTTTGGCATGTTGAAGTGGAACACTCCAGTTTAGCGAGTACAATCCGTACTATTTCTAATAATAATAGAAACAGATCGTACACACTGAACCGTTGCGTTACTTTTTGGAAAACTTTGGGCATGTTGAAGTGGAACACTCTAGTTTAGCGAGTACAATCCGTACTATTTCTAATAATAATAGAAACAGATCGTACACACTGAACCGTTGCGTTACTTTTTGGAAAACTTTTGGCATGTTGAAGTGGAACACTTTAGCGAGTACAATCCGTACTATTTCTAATAATAATAGAAACAGATCGTACACACTGAACCGTTGCGTTACTTTTTGGAAAACTTTTGGCATGTTGAAGTGGAACACTCCAGTTTAGCGAGTACAATCCGTACTATTTCTAATAATAATAGAAACAGATCGTACACAATGAACCGTTGCGTTACTTTTTGGAAAACTTTTTCATGTTGAAGTGGAACACTCTAGTTTAGCGAGTACAATCCGTACTATTTCTAATAATAATAGAAACAGATCGTACACACTGAACCGTTACTTTTTGGAAAACTTTTTCATGTTGAAGTGGAACACTCTAGTTTAGCGAGTACAATCCGTACTATTCCTAATAATAGTAGAAACAGATCGTACACACTGAACCGTTGCGTTACTTTTTGGAAAACTTTTGGCATGTTGAAGTGGAACACTCCAGTTTAGCGAGTACAATTCGTACTATTCCTAATAATAATAGAAACAGATCGTACACACTGAACCGTTGCGTTACTTTTTGGAAAACTTTTGGCATGTTGAAGTGGAACACTCTAGTTTAGCGAGTACAATCCGTACTATTTCTAATAATAATAGAAACAGATCGTACACACTGAACCGTTGCGTTACTTTTTGGAAAACTTTTGGCATGTTGAAGTGGAACACTCCAGTTTAGCGAGTACAATCCGTACTATTTCTAATAATAATAGAAACAGATCGTACACACTGAACCGTGGCGTTACTTTTTGGAAAACTTTTGGCATGTTGAATTGGAACACTCCAGTTTAGCGAGTACAATCCGTACTATTTCTAATAATAATAGAAACAGATCGTACACACTGAACCGTTGCGTTACTTTTTGGAAAACTTTTGGCATGTTGAAGTGGAACACTCCAGTTTAGCGAGTACAATCCGTACTATTTCTAATAATAATTGAAACAGATCGTACACACTGAACCGTGGCGTTACTTTTTGGAAAACTTTTGTCATGTTGAAGTGGAACACTCCAGTTTAGCGAGTACAATCCGTACTATTTCTAATAATAATAGAAACAGATCGTACACACTGAACCGTTGCGTTAGTTTTTGGAAAACTTTTGGCATGTTGAAGTGGAACACTCCAGTTTAGCGAGTACAATCCGTACTATTTCTAATAATAATAGAAACAGATCGTACACACTGAACCGTTGCGTTACTTTTTGGAAAACTTTTGGCATGTTGAAGTGGAACACTCCAGTTTAGCGAGTACAATCCGTACTATTTCTAATAATAATAGAAACAGATCGTACACACTGAACCGTTGCGTTACTTTTTGGAAAACTTTTGGCATGTTGAAGTGGAACACTCCAGTTTAGCGAGTACAATCCGTACTATTTCTAATAATAATAGAAACAGATCGTACACACTGAACCGTTGCGTTACTTTTTGGAAAACTTTTTCATGTTGAAGTGGAACACTCTAGTTTAGCGAGTACAATCCGTACTATTTCTAATAATAATAGAAACAGAACGTACACACTGAACCGTTGCGTTACTTTTTGGAAAACTTTTGGCATGTTGAAGTAGAACACTCCAGTTTAGCGAGTACAATCCGTACTATTTCTAATAATAATAGAAACCGATCGTACACACTGAACCGTTACTTTCTGGAAAACTTTTTCATGTTGAAGTGGAACACTCTAGTTTAGCGAGTACAATCCGTACTATTTCTAATAATAATAGAAACAGATCGTACACACTGAACCGTTGCGTTACTTTTTGGAAAACTTTTGGCATGTTGAAGTGGAACACTCCAGTTTAGCGAGTACAATCCGTACTATTTCTAATAATAATAGAAACAGATCGTACACACTGAACCGTTACTTTTTGGAAAACTTTTTCATGTTGAAGTGGAACACTCTAGTTTAGCGAGTACAATCCGTACTATTTCTAATAATAATAGAAACAGATCGTACACACTGAACCGTTACTTTTTGGAAAACTTTTTCATGTTGAAGTGGAACACTCTAGTTTAGCGAGTACAATCCGTACTATTTCTAATAATAATAGAAACAGATCGTACACACTGAACCGTTGCGTTACTTTTTGGAAAACTTTTGGCATGTTGAAGTGGAACACTCCAGTTTAGCGAGTACAATCCGTACTATTTCTAATAATAATAGAAACAGATCGTACACACTGAACCGTTACTTTTTGGAAAACTTTTTCATGTTGAAGTGGAACACTCTAGTTTAGCGAGTACAATCCGTACTATTTCTAATAATAATAGAAACAGATCGTACACACTGAACCGTTACTTTTTGGAAAACTTTTTCATGTTGAAGTGGAACACTCTAGTTTAGCGAGTACAATCCGTACTATTTCTAATAATAATAGAAACAGATCGTACACACTGAACCGTTACTTTTTGGAAAACTTTTTCATGTTGAAGTGGAACACTCTAGTTTAGCGAGTACAATCCGTACTATTTCTAATAATAATAGAAACAGATCGTACACACTGAACCGTTGCGTTACTTTTTGGAAAACTTTTGGCATGTTGAAGTGGAACACTCCAGTTTAGCGAGTACAATCCGTACTATTTTTAATAATAATAGAAACAGATCATACACACTGAACCGTTGCGTTACTCTTTGGAAAACTTTTGGCATGTTGAAGTGGAACACTCCAGTTTAGCGAGTACAATCCGTACTATTTCTAATAATAATAGAAACAGATCATACAAACTGAACCGTTGCGTTACTCTTTGGAAAACTTTTGGCATGTTGAAGTGGAACACTCCAGTTTAGCGAGTACAATCCGTACTATTTCTAATAATAATAGAAACAGATCATACACACTGAACCGTTGCGTTACTCTTTGGAAAACTTTTGGCATGTTGAAGTGGAACACTCCAGTTTAGCGAGTACAATCCGTACTATTTCTAATAATAATAGAAACAGATCATACACACTGAACCGTTGCGTTACTTTTTGGAAAACTTTTGGCATGTTGAAGTGGAACACTCCAGTTTAGCGAGTACAATCCGTACTATTTCTAATAATAATAGAAACAGATCATACACACTGAACCGTTGCGTTACTCTTTGGAAAACTTTTGGCATGTTGAAGTGGAACACTCCAGTTTAGCGAGTACAATCCGTACTATTTCTAATAATAATAGAAACAGATCATACACACTGAACCGTTGCGTTACTTTTTGGAAAACTTTTGGCATGTTGAAGTGGAACACTCCAGTTTAGCGAGTACAATCCGTACTATTTCTAATAATAATAGAAACAGATCATACACACTGAACCGTTGCGTTACTTTTTGGAAAACTTTTGGCATGTTGAAGTGGAACACTCCAGTTTAGCGAGTACAATCCGTACTATTTCTAATAATAATAGAGACAGATCGTACACACTGAACCGTTACTTTTTGGAAAACTTTTTCATGTTGAAGTGGAACACTCTAGTTTAGCGAGTACAATCCGTACTATTCCTAATAATAATAGAAACAGATCGTACACACTGAACCGTTGCGTTACTTTTTGGAAAACTTTTGGCATGTTGCAGTGGAACACTCCAGTTTAGCGAGTACAATTCGTACTATTCCTAATAATAATAGAAACAGATCGTACACACTGAACCGTTGCGTTACTTTTTGGAAAACTTTTGGCATGTTGAAGTGGAACACTCTAGTTTAGCGAGTACAATCCGTACTATTTCTAATAATAATAGAAACAGATCGTACACACTCAACCGTTGCGTTACTTTTTGGAAAACTTTTGGCATGTTGAAGTGGAACACTCCAGTTTAGCGAGTACAATCCGTACTATTTCTAATAATAATAGAAACAGATCGTACACACTGAACCGTTACTTTTTGGAAAACTTTTTCATGTTGAAGTGGAACACTCTAGTTTAGCGAGTACAATCCGTACTATTCCTAATAATAATAGAAACAGATCGTACACACTGAACCGTTGCGTTACTTTTTGGAAAACTTTTGGCATGTTGCAGTGGAACACTCCAGTTTAGCGAGTACAATTCGTACTATTCCTAATAATAATAGAAACAGATCGTACACACTGAACCGTTGCGTTACTTTTTGGAAAACTTTTGGCATGTTGAAGTGGAACACTCTAGTTTAGCGAGTACAATCCGTACTATTTCTAATAATAATAGAAACAGATCGTACACACTCAACCGTTGCGTTACTTTTTGGAAAACTTTTGGCATGTTGAAGTGGAACACTCCAGTTTAGCGAGTACAATCCGTACTATTTCTAATAATAATAGAAACAGATCGTACACACTGAACCGTTGCGTTACTTTTTGGAAAACTTTTGGCATGTTGAAGTGGAACACTCCAGTTTAGCGAGTACAATCCGTACTATTTCTAATAATAATAGAAACAGATCGTACACACTGAACCGTTGCGTTACTTTTTGGAAAACTTTTGGCATGTTGAAGTGGAACACTCCAGTTTAGCGAGTACAATCCGTACTATTTCTAATAATAATAGAAACAGATCGTACACACTGAACCGTTGCGTTACTTTTTGGAAAACTTTTGGCATGTTGAAGTGGAACACTCCAGTTTAGCGAGTACAATCCGTACTATTTCTAATAATAATAGAAACAGATCGTACACACTGAACCGTTGCGTTACTTTTTGGAAAACTTTTGGCATGTTGAAGTGGAACACTCTAGTTTAGCGAGTACAATCCGTACTATTTCTAATAATAATAGAAACAGATCGTACACACTCAACCGTTGCGTTACTTTTTGGAAAACTTTTGGCATGTTGAAGTGGAACACTCCAGTTTAGCGAGTACAATCCGTACTATTTCTAATAATAATAGAAACAGATCGTACACACTGAACCGTTACTTTTTGGAAAACTTTTTCATGTTGAAGTGGAACACTCTAGTTTAGCGAGTACAATCCGTACTATTCCTAATAATAATAGAAACAGATCGTACACACTGAACCGTTGCGTTACTTTTTGGAAAACTTTTGGCATGTTGCAGTGGAACACTCCAGTTTAGCGAGTACAATTCGTACTATTCCTAATAATAATAGAAACAGATCGTACACACTGAACCGTTGCGTTACTTTTTGGAAAACTTTTGGCATGTTGAAGTGGAACACTCTAGTTTAGCGAGTACAATCCGTACTATTTCTAATAATAATAGAAACAGATCGTACACACTCAACCGTTGCGTTACTTTTTGGAAAACTTTTGGCATGTTGAAGTGGAACACTCCAGTTTAGCGAGTACAATCCGTACTATTTCTAATAATAATAGAAACAGATCGTACACACTGAACCGTTGCGTTACTTTTTGGAAAACTTTTGGCATGTTGAAGTGGAACACTCCAGTTTAGCGAGTACAATCCGTACTATTTCTAATAATAATAGAAACAGATCGTACACACTGAACCGTTGCGTTACTTTTTGGAAAACTTTTGGCATGTTGAAGTGGAACACTCCAGTTTAGCGAGTACAATCCGTACTATTTCTAATAATAATAGAAACAGATCGTACACACTGAACCGTTGCGTTACTTTTTGGAAAACTTTTGGCATGTTGAAGTGGAACACTCCAGTTTAGCGAGTACAATCCGTACTATTTCTAATAATAATAGAAACAGATCGTACACACTGAACCGTTGCGTTACTTTTTGGAAAACTTTTGGCATGTTGAAGTGGAACACTCCAGTTTAGCGAGTACAATCCGTACTATTTCTGATAATAATAGAAACAGATCGTACACACTGAACCGTTGCGTTACTTTTTGGAAAACTTTTGGCATGTTGAAGTGGAACACTCCAGTTTAGCGAGTACAATCCGTACTATTTCAAATAATAATAGAAACAGATCGTACACACTGAACCGTTGCGTTACTTTTTGGAAAACTTTTGGCATGTTGAAGTGGAACACTCCAGTTTAGCGAGTACAATCCGTACTATTTCTAATAATAATAGAAACAGATCGTACACACTGAACCGTTGCGTTACTTTTTGGAAAACTTTTGGCATGTTGAAGTGGAACACTCCAGTTTAGCGAGTACAATCCGTACTATTTCAAATAATAATAGAAACAGATCGTACACACTGAACCGTTGCGTTACTTTTTGGAAAACTTTTTCATGTTGAAGTGGAACACTCTAGTTTAGCGAGTACAATCCGTACTATTTCTAATAATAATAGAAACAGATCGTACACACTGAACCGTTACTTTTTGGAAAACTTTTTCATGTTGAAGTGGAACACTCTAGTTTAGCGAGTACAATCCGTACTATTTCTAATAATAATAGAAACAGATCGTACACACTGAACCGTTGCGTTACTTTTTGGAAAACTTTTGGCATGTTGAAGTGGAACACTCCAGTTTAGCGAGTACAATCCGTACTATTTCAAATAATAATAGAAACAGATCGTACACACTGAACCGTTGCGTTACTTTTTGGAAAACTTTTGGCATGTTGAAGTGGAACACTCCAGTTTAGCGAGTACAATCCGTACTATTTCTAATAATAATAGAAACAGATCGTACACACTGAACCGTTGCGTTACTTTTTGGAAAACTTTTGGCATGTTGAAGTGGAACACTCCAGTTTAGCGAGTACAATCCGTACTATTTCTAATAATAATAGAAACAGATCGTACACACTGAACCGTTGCGTTACTTTTTGGAAAACTTTTGGCATGTTGAAGTGGAACACTCCAGTTTAGCGAGTACAATCCGTACTATTTCTGATAATAATAGAAACAGATCGTACACACTGAACCGTTGCGTTACTTTTTGGAAAACTTTTGGCATGTTGAAGTGGAACACTCCAGTTTAGCGAGTACAATCCGTACTATTTCTAATAATAATAGAAACAGATCGTACACACTGAACCGTTGCGTTACTTTTTGGAAAACTTTTGGCATGTTGAAGTGGAACACTCCAGTTTAGCGAGTACAATCCGTACTATTTCTAATAATAATAGAAACAGATCGTACACTCTGAACCGTTGCGTTACTTTTTGGAAAACTTTTTCATGTTGAAGTGGAACACTCTAGTTTAGCGAGTACAATCCGTACTATTTCTAATAATAATAGAAACAGATCGTACACACTGAACCGTTACTTTTTGGAAAACTTTTTCATGTTGAAGTGGAACACTCTAGTTTAGCGAGTACAATCCGTACTATTTCTAATAATAATAGAAACAGATCGTACACACTGAACCGTTGCGTTACTTTTTGGAAAACTTTTGGCATGTTGAAGTGGAACACTCCAGTTTAGCGAGTACAATCCGTACTATTTCTAATAATAATAGAAACAGATCGTACACACTGAACCGTTACTTTTTGGAAAACTTTTTCATGTTGAAGTGGAACACTCTAGTTTAGCGAGTACAATCCGTACTATTTCTAATAATAATAGAAACAGATCGTACACACTGAACCGTTACTTTTTGGAAAACTTTTTCATGTTGAAGTGGAACACTCTAGTTTAGCGAGTACAATCCGTACTATTTCTAATAATAATAGAAACAGATCGTACACACTGAACCGTTGCGTTACTTTTTGGAAAACTTTTGGCATGTTGAAGTGGAACACTCCAGTTTAGCGAGTACAATCCGTACTATTTCTAATAATAATAGAAACAGATCGTACACACTGAACCGTTACTTTTTGGAAAACTTTTTCATGTTGAAGTGGAACACTCTAGTTTAGCGAGTACAATCCGTACTATTTCTAATAATAATAGAAACAGATCGTACACACTGAACCGTTACTTTTTGGAAAACTTTTTCATGTTGAAGTGGAACACTCTAGTTTAGCGAGTACAATCCGTACTATTTCTAATAATAATAGAAACAGATCGTACACACTGAACCGTTACTTTTTGGAAAACTTTTTCATGTTGAAGTGGAACACTCTAGTTTAGCGAGTACAATCCGTACTATTTCTAATAATAATAGAAACAGATCGTACACACTGAACCGTTGCGTTACTTTTTGGAAAACTTTTGGCATGTTGAAGTGGTACACTCCAGTTTAGCGAGTACAATCCGTACTATTTTTAATAATAATAGAAACAGATCATACACACTGAACCGTTGCGTTACTCTTTGGAAAACTTTTGGCATGTTGAAGTGGAACACTCCAGTTTAGCGAGTACAATCCGTACTATTTCTAATAATAATAGAAACAGATCATACAAACTGAACCGTTGCGTTACTCTTTGGAAAACTTTTGGCATGTTGAAGTGGAACACTCCAGTTTAGCGAGTACAATCCGTACTATTTCTAATAATAATAGAAACAGATCATACACACTGAACCGTTGCGTTACTTTTTGGAAAACTTTTGGCATGTTGAAGTGGAACACTTCAGTTTAGCGAGTACAATCCGTACTATTTCTAATAATAATAGAAACAGATCATACACACTGAACCGTTGCGTTACTCTTTGGAAAACTTTTGGCATGTTGAAGTGGAACACTCCAGTTTAGCGAGTACAATCCGTACTATTTCTAATAATAATAGAAACAGATCATACACACTGAACCGTTGCGTTACTTTTTGGAAAACTTTTGGCATGTTGAAGTGGAACACTCCAGTTTAGCGAGTACAATCCGTACTATTTCTAATAATAATAGAAACAGATCGTACACACTGAACCGTTGCGTTACTTTTTGGAAAACTTTTGGCATGTTGAAGTGGAACACTCCAGTTTAGCGAGTACAATCCGTACTATTTCTAATAATAATAGAAACAGATCGTACACACTGAACCGTTGCGTTACTTTTTGGAAAACTTTTGGCATGTTGAAGTGGAACACTCCAGTTTAGCGAGTACAATCCGTACTATTTCTAATAATAATAGAAACAGATCATACACACTGATCCGTTGCGTTACTTTTTGGAAAACTTTTGGCATGTTGAACACTCCAGTTTAGCGAGTACAATCCGTACTATTTCTAATAATAATAGAGACAGATCGTACACACTGAACCGTTACTTTTTGGAAAACTTTTTCATGTTGAAGTGGAACACTCTAGTTTAGGGAGTACAATCCGTACTATTCCTAATAATAATAGAAACAGATCGTACACACTGAACCGTTGCGTTACTTTTTGGAAAACTTTTGGCATGTTGCAGTGGAACACTCCAGTTTAGCGAGTACAATTCGTACTATTCCTAATAATAATAGAAACAGATCGTACACACTGAACCGTTGCGTTACTTTTTGGAAAACTTTTGGCATGTTGAAGTGGAACACTCTAGTTTAGCGAGTACAATCCGTACTATTTCTAATAATAATAGAAACAGATCGTACACACTCAACCGTTGCGTTACTTTTTGGAAAACTTTTGGCATGTTGAAGTGGAACACTCCAGTTTAGCGAGTACAATCCGTACTATTTCTAATAATAATAGAAACCGATCGTACACACTGAACCGTGGCGTTACTTTTTGGAAAACGTTTGTCATGTTGAAGTGGAACACTCCAGTTTAGCGAGTACAATCCGTACTATTTCTAATAATAATAGAAACAGATCGTACACACTGAACCGTTGCGTTACTTTTTGGAAAACTTTTGGCATGTTGAAGTGGAACACTCCAGTTTAGCGAGTACAATCCGTACTATTTCTAATAATAATAGAAACAGATCGTACACACTGAACCGTTGCGTTACTTTTTGGAAAACTTTTGGCATGTTGAAGTGGAACACTCCAGTTTAGCGAGTACAATCCGTACTATTTCTAATAATAATAGAAACAGATCGTACACACTGAACCGTTGCGTTACTTTTTGGAAAACTTTTTCATGTTGAAGTGGAACACTCTAGTTTAGCGAGTACAATCCGTACTATTTCTAATAATAATAGAAACAGATCGTACACACTGAACCGTTACTTTTTGGAAAACTTTTTCATGTTGAAGTGGAACACTCTAGTTTAGCGAGTACAATCCGTACTATTTCTAATAATAATAGAAACAGATCGTACACACTGAACCGTTGCGTTACTTTTTGGAAAACTTTTGGCATGTTGAAGTGGAACACTCCAGTTTAGCGAGTACAATCCGTACTATTTCTAATAATAATAGAAACAGATCGTACACACTGAACCGTTGCGTTACTTTTTGGAAAACTTTTTCATGTTGAAGTGGAACACTCTAGTTTAGCGAGTACAATCCGTACTATTTCTAATAATAATAGAAACAGATCGTACACACTGAACCGTTACTTTTTGGAAAACTTTTTCATGTTGAAGTGGAACACTCTAGTTTAGCGAGTACAATCCGTACTATTTCTAATAATAATAGAAACAGATCGTACACACTGAACCGTTGCGTTACTTTTTGGAAAACTTTTGGCATGTTGAAGTGGAACACTCCAGTTTAGCGAGTACAATCCGTACTATTTCTAATAATAATAGAAACAGATCGTACACACTGAACCGTTGCGTTACTTTTTGGAAAACTTTTGGCATGTTGAAGTGGAACACTCCAGTTTAGCGAGTACAATCCGTACTATTTTTAATAATAATAGAAACAGATCGTACACACTGAACCGTTGCGTTACTTTTTGGAAAACTTTTGGCATGTTGAAGTGGAACACTCCAGTTTAGCGAGTACAATCCGTACTATTTCTAATAATAATAGAAACAGATCATACACACTGAACCGTTGCGTTACTCTTTGGAAAACTTTTGGCATGTTGAAGTGGAACACTCCAGTTTAGCGAGTACAATCCGTACTATTTCTAATAATAATAGAAACAGATCATACACACTGAACCGTTGCGTTACTTTTTGGAAATCTTTTGGCATGTTGAAGTGGAACACTTCAGTTTAGCGAGTACAATCCGTACTATTTCTAATAATAATAGAAACAGATCATACACACTGAACCGTTGCGTTACTCTTTGGAAAACTTTTGGCATGTTGAAGTGGAACACTCTAGTTTAGCGAGTACAATCCGTACTATTTCTAATAATAATAGAAACAGATCATACACACTGAACCGTTGCGTTACTTTTTGGAAAACTTTTGGCATGTTGAAGTGGAACACTCCAGTTTAGCGAGTACAATCCGTACTATTTCTAATAATAATAGAAACAGATCGTACACACTGAACCGTTGCGTTACTTTTTGGAAAACTTTTGGCATGTTGAAGTGGAACACTCCAGTTTAGCGAGTACAATCCGTACTATTTCTAATAATAATAGAAACAGATCATACACACTGAACCGTTGCGTTACTTTTTGGAAAACTTTTGGCATGTTGAAGTGGTACACTCCAGTTTAGCGAGTACAATCCGTACTATTTCTAATAATAATAGAAACAGATCGTACACACTGAACCGTTGCGTTACTTTTTGGAAAACTTTTGGCATGTTGAAGTGGTACACTCCAGTTTAGCGAGTACAATCCGTACTATTTCTAATAATAATATAAACAGATCGTACACACTGAACCGTTGCGTTACTTTTTGGAAAACTTTTGGCATGTTGAAGTGGAACACTCCAGTTTAGCGAGTACAATCCGTACTATTTCTAATAATAATAGAAACAGATCATACACACTGAACCGTTGCGTTACTTTTTGGAAAACTTTTGGCATGTTGAAGTGGAACACTCCAGTTTAGCGAGTACAATCCGTACTATTTCTAATAATAATAGAAACAGATCGTACACACTGAACCGTTGCGTTACTTTTTGGAAAACTTTGGGCATGTTGAAGTGGAACACTCTAGTTTAGCGAGTACAATCCGTACTATTTCTAATAATAATAGAAACAGATCGTACACACTGAACCGTTGCGTTACTTTTTGGAAAACGTTTGGCATGTTGAAGTGGAACACTCCAGTTTAGCGAGTACAATCCGTACTATTTCTAATAATAATAGAAACAGATCATACACACTGAACCGTTGCGTTACTTTTTGGAAAACTTTTGGCATGTTGAAGTGGAACACTCCAGTTTAGCGAGTACAATCCGTACTATTTCTAATAATAATAGAAACAGATCGTACACACTGAACCGTTGCGTTTCTTTTTGGAAAACTTTTTCATGTTGAAGTGGAACACTCTAGTTTAGCGAGTACAATCCGTACTATTTCTAATAATAATAGAAACAGATCGTACACACTGAACCGTTGAAAATAATATTAGAAGCGAAGGCCATCCACTGAACATATTGCTCGGTGCAATGCTCCGCTTCAACTGATAAGAACTCACCCCATCGGATATGTTAAATACTTACAGCAGATCGGATTTTGTTGGTAGAGGGGATAGGTTTTTGTAATTACGCGAAGATCGTGTAGCAATTTCTACCTGATGTAATTGTCGGTAATCTCTTAATCCAATTATTGGGTTTCATCCCAAATTTACTTACCGCTGCTTCTTCGGAGTATTTACTAATGTAAAGTAATTTATATGCAAGTAATTTTTTTTAAATTTTTGTCATACAAATATACTCTATTTTAATATTTTAATATATCTTTCAAGGTTGGGTTTCAAAATGTTTGTATTTTTAAATATTTACCGTATTTAAATAGAATTTAAGGATATTGTTTTAATATTAATCTCAAATAATTGAATGTCATTTTTTATTTAGTTATTTATTCAACTAAATTTAAATTTTAATCAATTAATAAGTTACTGTTGTAACAATGCTTGATTTTTATTCTGACCTAATTATATAATTCGAACAATGATATCAAAATATAAAAATGCTTAATTATGTTATATATGTTGGAGGCTTCTACTTCGTTATACATTTTTGTAAATTGTATAAAACACGATAACTTTGTTTGTGTTTGATAATGACAAGCTAAATTTGTCGAAACTAGTCACAATAGAAAGTTTTCAAGTGATACAAACAAAGTTATCGTGTTTTATTCAAATGCTTAATTGCTTTATCTTAAGATAGAATTTTATCAAATTCTTTGGTAAATTCAGAAGCTATTTTTTATAGTGTGTTGATAAATGTTTGTAATTACGTGTGAATATTTGTAATAATATACTTTCGAACGAGTGATGAGAAAACTTTTTCGATTTTCATTATTTATAACAATGTTAAATCATATGTATTGTATTAAAAGTTTATATTCCCTATATTTTTCTCGCAATCTATGAGGTTTACGCAAAATGATTATTTATAATAATATTTTTAATTTTGGATTCTTTACAATATTATATAAATTTCATGTAACTCCTATAGTTTATTAGCAATAGGCAAACATATCAAAATTATTAATTTTTAATTTTTTTCTCGCAAATTAAGAACTACATGAAAAATATGTTTTATTAAAACTTTTTCACTGAATTGAAAAATACACTATGTAAGTTTGGATAATCACGTAGTAACGGTCGCAACCATTCTCGTTATTAAAATTTATTCAGTTTCTCGTTTACTTTAACTTTTGATTGAATAGTTTTGTATTATTTTTCAAATTCTATATAGGGAGAGTAAAAGAGATGTAGAATCAATCAACAATTAGTAATTCAAGTTATTACATACATGATAGGTAGGTTGATGGCCTCTAACCCAGTCTCCAATCAGTAAAACATAAGCGAGGGTTTTAATCAAAACGTAAATAAACATAATAGTATTGCAAATTTTAATAGATATATTCAAACAAATATTTCAAATAATTTTTGATGATGTTTTATTGATTGGAGGGTGGGATAAAGGCCATCCTCCCACCCTGCATATACATATAAACTTGAAGTCCATATCGTCTCGCGATTTCCAAGAAAATTAATTACAAAACTTTTTGAATAAAGTAGAAATTAAAAATTAGCTGCATGCTAGGTGGGCAGACTTTAAATCTACATAAATTAGATAAGATTATCTATAGAAAGTAATTTTTATTTGAACCTAACTTTTTAGTTTGTTTTATTTTTTATTTTATAAAGTGATTTATTGTTTTAGCAGTAAAATCATCAATGATTATCATGTGTAGGTAGGGGGGTGGAGGCCTCTATCCACCCTCTTATCAGTAGAACATAAGCGAGGGTTTTAGTTAAAACATGTAAACAAACACAAAATAATTGATAGCGTTGTGGTTATAAAATTTGAATTAAAGTAATTTGCAAAATAAAATTTGTAAGTGTGTTAATTTATAAAATTTATATACATGATTCATGGAAAGGACGTAAATCAAGCGGAGAAGAGATTGGCAATAGAAGTCCATTTATATTTAAACCTAAATTTGGATTATGCTTTATTTTTTATTATATACAAGTTTTTTTTATTTTTTAGCATCAAAATCGCCAACAATTAGTATTTAAAGTTATCAAGCATGTGTAGGGTGGGTGGGTGGCCTCTATTACACCCTTCAATCAGTAAACCATAAGCGAGGGTTTTAAATAAAAGCTGTAACATGTAAAGAAACATATAAAATGGTGATTCTTAACAATTTGCTAAATTTTTGGCTTCTTTACAATTATTTGTTATATGAATTTCATGTAACTTCTATAGTTTATTAACAAGAGCAAACACTACCAAAATTATACATTTTTAGCTTTTTTCAAGAATGAAAAACATGTTTTAATAAAACTTGATCAGTTTCTCATTGCCTTTAACTTTTGCAAACAAAGTTATGTAATATTATTCAAATTTAAATAAATATCGTGTAACACAAAAAAACTCCTCGTGTAAACATCCACTTCCCGTTTATGAATGTTTATAAAAAGCTTTTTCAGTTTTAGTTTTTAATAATAAAACCTTAAGTTTAAAATTTCATCTCAAAAGGATCATTCGTTTTTGAGAGAGCCCACAGCCATTCTCTTTCACGAAAACAATACTTTCCCTACGTATTCTATATAGGGAAAATAAAAATATAATATAATGATCGGGGCATCTTTGACAATAATTGCCTACAATCTTCATCTCCCGTTGTTTACACGTGCATCACAAATTTACAGTTAATCCTTTTCAAAGAATCCAGCGGATTAACGGATTAACAGTAAACTTGTTAAATCTTGCATATTATTAAAGAATTAGATATTTCTGAAAAATCTTATTAAACTTACTTGATTAAAATATTTTATAAAATTGAGATATCTTATTAATTTATATTAAATATACATTAGTATATTTCACATACCTATAAACTGTCCTTTCCAAAAATACAATGTAACCTATTTCAGGTACTATTATTAAATACGAATTTCAATTTTGAAAAGCAAATAATAAAAAGCAATATTAAGTATAATATCAAACCTAAAATAGCAATGGAACAAAACACAAACGGAATGTGTAAACAATATTTTTTAGGTTTAAAATTAGGATCAAAGAAATATATTAATTTAAAATTACTAAAAAGACATTATAAAACAACGTAATTACTTCGATG
The DNA here is from genome assembly GCA_963969525.1 of Ontholestes murinus. Taxonomy (NCBI): domain Eukaryota; kingdom Metazoa; phylum Arthropoda; class Insecta; order Coleoptera; family Staphylinidae; genus Ontholestes; species Ontholestes murinus. The sequence goes on from OZ018387.1 coordinate 78,711,143, forward strand.
GCGGATCTTAAGTCCTAGTATTTAATGCCAATAAAGTATTAAATTATTTTTCACTATTATTTCTATTAGTACCTTATAAAAAAATTATATCCGTTATTTTTTATAAAATAAACGAGGAACTGATATTAGTCTATATAGTCTAAAGTAATGCTTTCTATCGTTCAAATTGAAATATTTCCTTTATGTTGCACAGTTTATATTTTAATTATTAAAACTCCATATTTTAGTAAATATCTACTCAATGATAGCTTATTCTGAGAAGGTAATTGAGATAAACGAGCGGCTGCTGATATTTTCTTTAATTTAAGCAAAAACGTTTTTGCTTGAATTTTCAAGATTATCACGAAGTTAACGCCTCAACTAATAATTTTTATTATTACTTTACAATTCGGAAAAGAACTACTTCCTGCAGGTGTGACTATTAATATACAAAAGAAATATTTCCGAAGCAGGAATAATGATAATTACACTAATTAAAATTTTTCAAGAGCATTGAATTAAATATCATATTTCGAAAATATGTATTCTATATATCTTTTTTAATTCTTTATTCTTTATTCTTTATTATTATCTTTGTTTCTCCTGCTTACAAATTACAAAAAAATATATAATATACATACAATCAAATAATACACAAATAATTTAGGACACATGAGTCACGGGCGGAGTTCACAAGGATATAAATAATAGAAGTATAGTCATAGAAAATATTCGTGGGAACTGTTTCGTGCCATTATCTTTATAGTGTCTAAAGAAGGGATTTGAATAACCACTAGAATTTCAATGTTTTAAGATATTTGTATTTGTGTTTTCTATAGTTTTTTTTAAACGAACCTGTAATGGTTTGAATATTTAAGGTGGTTAAATTATGGTATATTTGTAAAATTAAAAATAACTAATCTAAAATTTATAATATTTTCTCTTCTGATTATATTCATACAAATTTAAGGAATATTTTTTTTACGTTGACTTAATAAAAAGACAACCGTTGGTATATCAATATATTATGTTATTTCTGTTTTTATAAATTCGATGGTTTTGTACCGGAATTGAAAACTATAAGTAAAGAATTATTCATTCCTATGATATTCTACAAACTTTTAAAGAGTTTAAGGTAATTCAATAATTCAATTCAATAACAGTTTAGTGCAACAAATAAATTTAGTTCATTTTAGATTGGTTTTCTTTAAGCATGTACTTACTACAGAAATTAAAAATATCAACTAAAATATCGGATTAATTCCTTTGAACGAAGACACAGATGAATTCGAAAATCTATATTATCAATATAAATTGTTAATGTTTCTCTGATTTAAAAGAGAATTATTGCAAACTGGTAAATAACCCCAGAAATGTTATATTTGACAAAATTATTACTATAGCTATTCAACTAACTGCTTCACCCAGAAGAAAAGGATCTCGACGGATGGATTACGTAAATTATTAAAATAAATAAGTGGTAAATTTGATGAAGAAAACACATATTTTTATTTTTAGTCGCCTGGCACGTGTTTCGATCATTAGAAATCAGTTTCAAAGTGTAAACTTCTTTTTATACTTTAAATATCTGATCTTTTAATCACAAAGAGTATATCATTTGACTTTCAAAAAATCTACCTCCAATTTCGTCGTCTATTTTTCTTCATTACTATATCCATTTGAGATAGATTTTTTCGCTAAATACAATAGCAACATATTGAAGAGTTTTTATTTTCTAAAAGTAATATTATAGATTTTATTTTAGAATTAAAAATTATAACAGGTTTTAAACGTATATTCATTTATGAAATATTGGATGCAATTAACCATAAATCACATGTAAGTCTAGAATGATGGTAATTAACGTATTATAATTATAATTTACATAATAAGTGCATAATATTTAATAATTAGATACAGCTAAATTTTGGGTAGAGTTCATTTTTGATGATTAGAGAAGATTAGGGGCTAATCCGCGATATCCTACAGATTAAAGGTAATTAGCGATCAAAAATAAATAAATTAAAATATTAAATACTAATTTATGATTTTAAACTAGTTCTTGTGAAATGTTGTGTTTTATTTTAAATGGAACAAATAATATTAACGTAATTTATTTTTTAATAAAAATTAAACTAATTGAATATTATTTAATGTTGATTTTAAATATCTACAACGTATTAAATAATTTATACTAGGAATCACCGCACAGTTTTTTTTTTATTTGAAAGTGTTTATCATTACTTTAAAAGCTTCTTCGCTTTATTTTATGCTACTATAGAAATGGTTACTAATACCATAAAATGACTTCATTAAGAGATATAAATCCCCTTGCAAACAACAAATGTGCATCATATGTTATCAATTCAGTGGAGAAGTCGACTATATACTAACATTGCAAATTATAACTTGATCAAATTTCCTAATCACAGAAAGTGTCATATCTACTGTCTAATCTGTCACACTGTATCGTATGAATTTGTAGAAAAATGTTTGCACTCTAAATCAAAACATCTCAAGTAAGCGAGTACTGTTTAAAATAGATAATAGAAACAGATAATTAAGGTCGGTGAGAAACCCTTTATTAAATAAAATACCACATTTAACAAATATCTATTGAACAATCCCTTATTCTGAGAAGGTAATTTAGATTAAAGTATTAGCTATGAGAAAGCCGCCGTTTAAGTACCTTAAATAAGAACTTCTACTGTAGGTGTGACCATTTCTATTAAATAAAAGGAAGAATTCCGAAATAGGATTAACGTTAATTATAGCAATCTAAATTTTGTAACAGCCGTACTTTTAACACATTGAATATTAAAAATATTTCATGTTTGATATTTGTTGCGAAGTATACTTGCATATATTAAGTTTTGAAAATAAGAATACGTATTCCGAAAATTATAATCAATTACTTTCAGATCACTTATACATTCTATTGACTAACAAAATTATAATTATCGAATTTGAGAAAAATCAGGATTAATTCCATTTTTAAATAGTGTTGTTATTATTTTTGTATGTTTTCTAATTACATATAGTTAGCGATTTTAAGCAAGTTATATTATTACTTTTTATATGCCAAAACCACCAAACAAATGTTTTAAATATTGATATAATTAAAAAAATTATTTTATTTTGAATAAAGCTTTTTATTGTAACTTCATTGGGTTTCAAGAAATGGTTTAAATATCATATTTTTTTATAAAAGTTTTCTTTTATATTTTTTTTTGTATTTTAAACAATTAGAATTACCTTCAAAAAATAAATCATCATAAATAATCAACTTTAATCTAATTCTAATATCATTGTTTTCTACTCTACTCTCATCTTTACGACTAAAAGAACGATTTGAATATGCACTCTATTAAAAAAAAGAGTAAATTGTGTTTACTTGATTTCATGAGTTGTAAGCTATTCATATTAGCAATGTAAAGAATTAAAAATAGGAATATTTATTCCAAGGGTAGGCATCAATATTTTCCTATTCATGCATCTTTATAATGACTAATGGAATTATTCTACGTTCATTAACTTTAAAACAAGACTAAATTAATATCGTAAATAATGATCTAAATCAAAGAAATTCAACTTTCGCTAAGCATTTCATTGAGAAACGGCATTTACTCGAGTTGTTAGAAATTCACAAAGCGAATACTAGTCCAAATAACTGCATTGATCCTTGTATTCTCCTCCTGATTTAGTTGTATATAAGCATGTGATTTCAACGTATTTAATTTACTTTAAGTTTGAAATATGAATTTGATAAGTTCAATAATTATATTATTAATACATAAACAAATATTTTGAATCTAACGCCATAAAATTGTGTTCAGTATAATTTTTAAACATCATCAACTTTAAACTAGATGTTAAATTTATACTTACAATATTATACTTTGTATGGTATGTTATTGAAAACAATTTTCCCTTGGTTCAAGGGGATTATTTGTATTTTCAAGAAGACGGTGCGCCTTCCCACAATTGCAGAGAAATGACCTAACACCGCTGGATCTCTTTTTTGGGAATATATAGAGAACAATTTATATAAATTAAATAACAATAATATTAATATTTTACTACCAAATTTCATTAATATTATAATTTCTATATCCAATATTTATATTCATAACGCATGTAGATGTGTCATAAATAAATGTAACTCATGCATTTTGAACAATGAGCAATTTTAATAATGCTCAATTGAGCATTTATTAAAATTTTTCTGTCAAACTTTTGTCTATTTTTTTTAATTGACCAACCAAATTTGGTGATTATTTTTTATAAATAATAATAATAACTTAATAATAACTTTATTAACGGATAAACCATTTATATAGACAATGTACAACAAGAAATAAACAAAAGATCACTACTTATCTATATGAATAGGTACTTAAAAGCTAATTTGACAAAAAGTTAAAAAAAATACACACAAATTATATTACAATAAAAATAAACATACAGTGGCTAATTCAAGACAAATTTTAATATATTGAAAATAAACATAATAAAACTAAGTACAACTTACAATTTATAATTTAAGTTTCTTTTAAATGACTCAAAATTGGAATTGAATAATTCAAACCACATAAATCTGGCCAAATCATTTGCTATTCCTGTCATTCTACTGATTGGATTGTTTTGCGCAATATTGGTGGAATGTGTTTTTATTTTAAACGTCTTAGTAGTTCTTGTTCTCCTATCATTTGCAGGAATGGCAAATGATATCTGATGTAAGAGTTCATTACAATCCAATTGCCCATTAATTAATTTATGTAAACAACATAAATCTGAAATACATCTTCTTTTAGACAGTGTCGTGATATTAAGTTCTAATCTTATAAATGTATATTCACCACGTATATGATGTCTACCCAACTTATACTCAATTGAACTTAAAAACTTATTCTGTACGGACTCAATCATCTGAGTATCACATTGTAAGTACGGCGACCATACTATTGACGCATACTCCAACTGTGATCTAACAAGACTACAAAATAAGCTAATTCAATTTGAACATGGGGTTTTGTTTGGCATTTGGCCAGGTCGTGGAATATTGAGTGCTTAAACAATATTCCACGACCTGGCCAAATGCCAAACAAAACCCCATGTTCAAATTGAATTAGTTACTATATTAACAATATGTTGACGAAATGTAAAATTAGAATTAAAAGTCACTCCTAGGTCCTTAATACTACTCACTCTAGATAATTTTACATCATCCAAATAATAATTCAAAATAATTTTAGTTTTGTTGCGACAGAATGAAATTACATTACATTTTTCCGGATTCATAAACAATTTATTCTGGGAACACCAATCCATTAATTTATTAAGATCTTGTTGAACAAGAGTACCATCATCCAAGGTATTAATAGTTCTAAATATTTTTAAATCATCCGCATACATTAATATTTCACAATTTTCTATACAGTTGCAGATATCATTAATAAAGATGATAAAAAGAATGGGACCACAGTGTGAACCTTGAGGCACCCCGGAGACTACATCAATTCTATCAGATATTTTATTGAGAATTTTCACATATTGGGTCCTGCCCAACAAGAAAGAAGATATCCATGCTAAAGCTTTTATTGAAAAACCAATTTGTTCTAATTTTGAAATCAGTATTGAATGATTAACTCTATCAAATGCCTTGGAGAAATCTGTATAGACAACATCAATCTGTTTTCTTTCCTCCAAGGCACTTGATAGATACTGAGAGTATAACAATAAATTTGTCGTTGTAGACTTACCCTTCATAAAGCCATGTTGTGAGTTTGACAAATAATTTTTACAAATCCAAAAGATAGACTTTGCAACGTGTTTATCCAGCATTTTTGGAAGTACTGATTGTATACAAATACCCCTATAATGCTGAACGTTGTTACGGTCACCTGATTTAAAAAGTGGAACAATATGGCTTTTTTTCCATTCATCCGGAAATACACCTAATAAAAGCGATGTACTAAAAAGAACATGAATGGGTTTACATAACGAGTATATACAGTTTTTATAAAATGTAGTTGGTATTCCATCCAGCCCAGGTGAAGAATTAATATCAAGTTGTGATATCAATTCAAAAACCTCTTCCACCGATATACTAAAGTTATTACTATTAATCACTGCACATTGCTCTTGAACTTGACGTAATGGTGCTGATGATCTATCCTGTATATAAGTTTTCTTAAAGAAGTCTGCAAACAAACTCACAACATCTACTGCTCCAGTAGCATGTTTGTCTCCATAATGCATATCATTGGGAATGCCATCTTCTTTTTTGATTGATTTCGCGTACCGCCAAAATTTCCGAGGATTAATTTTCAAATTCTGTTGAATGTTATTAATGTGTTCATCATACAGGGACCGATAAAGATTTTTACAAAGTTCACGTAAATCCTTAAATGTTCGATAATCATCAACAGAGTTTGTCCTTTTATAATACAAATGAGCAGTCTTCTTGGCGTGTATAAGCTTAATTAATTTACTATTAAAAAAAATTGGATATTTATTTTGACTGCATTTTACTACTTTCTTAGGTACAAACATACTAATAACACCTTTTACTGTTAAATAAAAGTTTTCAAGGGCCAAATTGATATCATGATTAGATAATATGTTCGACCAATCCACAGATGAAAAAAATCATTAAGAGCACTGTAATTTGCATATATAAACATATATATTTCCTCAGAGGATTGAATGTTATTTATTTTATCTATTAACGGCAGAGTCATATCGTATGCTGGGTGATGCATACTCGTATTAAAAATATAATCATCGGCTAATGAAACCACAGCCTCATTTATGTGCGAAAAACACTAATCCAAGAAAACCTTCCTTGAATTAGGTATATAATTAATTTGATGGGCATTTATAAAGTTAAAAATTTCTATAACAGAAAGAGCACATTTGTCATTGGAATTTATTGAATGTGGGACTACCCCATCTTCATTCCATTTTAATGACGGAAGATTATAATCACCCCAAATTAAAAATTTGTGGTTTTTAAAATTCTGATATAATTGTTCAACAGTGTTACTATGCTCCTCATAAATACTAAGAATCGATCCGGGTTTTATATAAACACCACCAATTATAAAATTGTGTTTATTAATTGACACTGAAATGAAAATATGCTCAATAACATTGCTACTTATAATTAAGCGAGATTGAAATTGTTTTTAACACATATTAATATTCCTCCACCTCGTTCTATGCCAGTACTAGTTCTATCAACACGATATATTTGATAATTAAAGTTGGATAATTGTGACTTTCGCCTAACATGACAAACAGTAGACAGAGTAGAAACTCGAGAGAGAGAATAACATCTTTATTTGAACACATTTACATATAGATTTTGTATAAACATACAAATAATGAGATAAAATGGTTAGTCTGTCCGTTTGGGCTATCGACCATCGGTCTTTCTGCCCTGTCTTGACTTTAAGTTATGTTTAAAAAATAAATATCTTTGCTACCTAGCTTAACCGTCTGGATGATTCGAACTAATGAATCGATGTAACGTGATTAATGGGTGTATATGATTAGGGGGGATATTGGAGTCTCGGGGGTACAGAATTTATTGAGGAGGGTTACATTAAAGGGATTTTTGGTAAATTTTATACTAAGGCTATTTATTCGTTGGGATATGGGGGTGACTTGCGTGGTTTCGTAAAGGAGAATATTAGAAGGATTGTGTAGGGGGTTAAGGGGAGTCTTAATTTGGTAATAGAAACTCGAATAATGTAATGTAATGTTTAGTATCCATTTATTTTCATTTAATTGTTTTTTAAATAATTGTAAATTAATATCATATTCTAATATAAGACCATTCAGAATGTAAGAATAATTTAATAGTAAACAAGCTTACTGCATTTAATGAGAAAGATTTAGAATTTAATAAAAAAAAATAGTATATCTCAATACATAATAATAATAATAACTTTATTTACGGGATTCACCCTATGTACATTAGAAAAAGAAAAATACAAAATAAATCAACATTGAGAGAAATATATAAAAATAAAATAACAAACTCATCTAAACTACTTAACAACTAAACAACAAATAAAAATAAATAGTAATAAACAAAAGTAAATAAATAACATTATTGTATACAAAGGCGCAGAAGAATCGACTTGAAATCAAAAAGGCTTCCAGAAAATGAATTAAATTTTTTATTAGATAAGTAGTAATTTGCAGTTCTTAATTCACGTGAAATTGGTGTACTATACCCATGTTTGGTCCTATGAAATTTAATATTAAAAACGCTCTAATGCTACGTGTTTCTGCCCCACTTTGTTGAAATCTAAAAGTAATTAGCTGTAAAATATTGGAGCAATCTATGAAATTGTTAATAATTTTAAATAAAAATATCATATCTGAATTTATACGCCGATGCTCCAAAGACATTAAATTTAGGGAAATTGATAGAGCGGTATAGTCCAAATTTGACACGTGAAAATGTAACTTATACGCTGCTATCCGTAAAAATTTGTTTTGCACCCTATTAATAATAGTAATTAAGTATTTCTGGTGAGGGCTCCATACTACAGAAGCATATTCTAAACGTGACCGCACCAACGAACAGTATAAATGTTTTATACCATTCACTGAGAAATCTTTCCCTATTCTTGAAATGAATCCTAAAAGCTTTAAAGCTTGATTTGCTATCATTTTAATGTGAGTCACGAACGATACTTTATAATCAAATATTACTCCAAGGTCTTTTATTTCAGGAACCACCTCTAATACCATATCATTAATAGAATAAATTAAGTTGGGTGTAATATTGCTTCTGCGGAAAGATATAACTTTACATTTATTAATATTTAAATGCAAATCATTTTGGACACACCAGCTAGAAAGGTTATCTAAATCAGTTTGTAGCTCCTTACAATCATTTACTGAATCAATTATTTTGAAGACCTTCAAATCATCCGCATACAATAACATATTGGATTGTTTAATTATAAGTTGAATATCATTTATATAAACATTAAACAGTATGGGGCCAATATGCGAGCCTTGGGGGACCCCCGATGTTACTAAAATTTCTTTGGATACACAATTGCCGATTTTTACATATTGCCTACGATTTGTAAGATAACTATTAATCCAGTGAATTACAGTATTGTTACAACCCAGTATGTCTAATTTATGTAACAATATGTGATGAAGTACTCTATCAAATGCCTTGGAGAAATCGGTATAAACAGCATCTACGCGTTTACGATTCTCCAAAGCTTCAAGCAAATACTGCTCAAACAAAATTAAGTTGGTAGTTGTAGAGCGGCCCCTGTGAAAACCGTGCTGTTCATCTACAATAACTGATTTAAACAACCATACCAGCTGATCGGTCAGGATACAGTCCTGTAACTTCGGAATTGCAGATTGCAAACATACCCCACGATAATTGGTAATATCACATCTATTTCCAGACTTGAAAATAGGTGAAATATAAGATTCCTTCCAAACATCTGGAACAGTTTTCTCAACAAGTGATCTTTGAAATACTAAGGTCAAGGGTTGTGTAATGGTAAATATGCAGTTAATTAAAAAATAATTCGGAATCATATCAGGTCTACAGGTTGTAGTTGGTTTTAAATCAGATATGGCATTAAATCCTTGAGTAATATCGACGTGAAATTTAAAACACGAATCTACAGTTTTATGCGGTATGAAATTGTAATTAGGAACCATATTATATGTATATACTGTTGGAAAATGATTAGCAAATAAATTTGTTATTTCATTAGAATCAGAGCTGTTTTTATCTAACAAAAACATATTAACGGGAAACCCTTTTGTTTTTCTGGACTCATTAACAAAGTTCCAAAAAGAAGCACTGTTGTTTCGCAAACTATCCTCAACATATTTAATATAATCCCTATATAATAATTCACTAAGTGTTTTACATTTTGAACGAAGGTCACTAAACTCAATATAATGTACATAATCATTCGTGCTTTTATATTTTTTATGTGCAATTTTCTTTAGTTTCAACAAATTGATAAGCTCTGTATTGAACCATTTAGGGTATTTGAGATTATAAATTAATATCATTGGGACATGCAAATTAATAATATAATATAGAATATCATAAAAACGCCTAACAGCCTCGTTAATGTCACAGCAATTATTAAAAATAACTTGCCAATTAACACTAGCCAGATATGAATTTATTTCTGGATAATTCGCCTTACTAAAATCGTAGCGCTGTATATCACAAACGTGGTTATCACAAATAAAATCACTTTTTAGAGAAATTACATAGGAAAAGTGATGCTTAGATATATCATGTAACAGATCAGTAGCAATCTCAACCTTTGCCATTTCATTACTTCCAAAGACAAGATCGAGAAAAACTCCGTTTTGATTTGGATAATTATTAATTTGGGAAAGATTAAGACTGCCAATACTATCTGCTATAAGTTGTGCTTTTTCACTTAAAGCACTTTACATTGCAAACATAACATTAACATATGTCAATGAAAAAGGAAAAAAAAGAACAAATTTATTAATAGCACAGCTAACTATGACTTCCATTAAAAAAAATATAACTTAATGTTGTATCTCTTTTATTAATGAAGATAGAAAAAATCTGTAAATTGTATTCGATTCTCTTCGAAAAAGTACCTCGAGAACACGCAATTCTCATCTTGATAAAATAATAAAAATCTAAAATGGAAAATATTGAATTTTTGTTTTCGTCATTAAGTTTGTCTCGAGAATGCGCCATCGATATTCTTCTATCTCTTCTAATCGAGATTCCCTACAGTAACATCCAATTTGGGCCAACCTGTACAATTCCTTGTAATAATAGGAACAGATTATACACTTTGAACCGTAGCATAATTTTAGAACAATATTACACGATCGAGTGAAACAATAATATTTAATGAGTAGAATTCGTATTATTTTAAAAAACAATAGAAACAGATTTTACGCTTTAAGTTGTAGCGTAATTTCTGGAAAACTGTTGACATGATTAATAAATTTATTTCCCCAAAAACATTCTTTAACAGAGAAAAAAGTACTAAAAACTATATTACAGAATACTACATAACATAGAAGATACATTTGCATACATTAACAAAAATAACGCAAAACAACTCCAGTTATTGACTTACATACTAGTACGTACACAACGTTCGTACATGAGCTACAAAATATTGTTTAAAATGCTACAATTTGTTTTTGTTTCAATTAAATATATCAGCTGCATATTATATACCAAAATATGTTCTAAACTTCATATTTCTAGAAGAATTTAGGTAATTGTTTGAATGACTTCTATTAAATATAAATGTTGCAGCATTCCTACTGCATGTTCTAGGTGCGAATATAGCCATCATCAATGCTAGGTTTGGACCGTTGATAACATTATTCAGTATTTGATGTAGACATTTAATTAGATGTATATTACGTCTAGATGCCAATGATTTAACATTAAATAAATTTAATAATTCATCGTAGCTCACTGTTCTATCAGAATATCTATTTTAATTTTAAAAATATAAATATTTCAAGAATATTTTCTGGACACGTTCAATAGACTAAATTTGAGAATTATATAAGGGTAACCAGATAATCGCACAATATTCTAACTTTCATCATATCAGTGAATCATGCATCCTTAAACATTTATGATACAGTGTATCTGTGGCCAAAATGAAAGATTTTCATCAAATATTAAGTCTTTAGACTGATTTACACGCTCTAATACACTACCATATAACGTATAGTTATAAGTAATCATTGGTTATTCTACCTAAAGACATACTTTTTTCCTTATTAAGATTGCAGCAGTTTACATGACTCCATTCTTCAATTCCCATTAGATCTTGATGAAGTAATAAAGCATCGTTTATTTAAGATATGGTTCTGTATATCAAGAGCTTCAGAGGAAATATTAGAAACCAAATCGATGATGAAAATTAAGAACAATAAAGGATTGGGCCCTCGGGGAACCTAAGTATTCGAATTAAATTTCTGGACGTGATGTGTTGGACCATATAACCGACATACTGTACTGTATTGGTAAAATATGATTTTATTAAGGACACAATTCTCTTACTAAAACATCAACTATTCAACTTTCAAAAGAAATTATTATGCTGAATCGAGTTAAATGCTTTAGCAAAATCAATATGCAAGGCATCAACTAGTATTCACTTGTCCAAGTTACACGTAATATATTCAGTAAAATTAAATATATTTGTAACTTTTGATCGTTTTTAGACAAATCCATGCTGCTTAGTAGTTATATACTGTTCAACAAAGCGATTGTTTATTATCAAAATAGTTTTTATATGTCCTTTCTTTAGCTTTTGCTACAAGGGTTACTCTTGCCACCTTCCAAATTTCGAAAAAGCAGGCTTGCTGAGTTATTAAAGTGTACAAATGATTAAAAGGGATTAATAACGCTTGTATACAGTCACGCCCAATTAGTACGCGCACAGATGTCCACTCATGCAAAGATGTAAAACTTAGTATCATCTTCCGTAAAGCTAAAAACATATTCTCATCACATACAACTTGAATTTCGAACTAACCATTGCGCCGTTTTATATTAAATGTTATATGTTCACATAGTTGAACTGACTGCCGTCTGATAGACGGATACAAAATAAGAAGCAATAAGCATAATACAACCAGATCTTAAGCACTGAACTGTAGAGTAATTGTTAAAAAATATTTGCTCGATAAAGTGAAACACTTCACTTACGATATGAAATATTCCAAATACTAATAGAAACATATCACACTCAATCCTAGCGTAGTTTACAAACAAAATATATCGTTGATTACTGAGTCATCTACATCGTTATATATTTTAGTACACAAAAAACGACAAGTGTCTTGTCTAAAATACAGTCAACGAATATTAAATCCAGTTATACCGACAAACTAATAAGGGTTTTTATTTTTTTAATTTTTTTTTTAATGAAGTAATACATACCAGTTTAGAAACAGGTCTTACAAATTAAACGCTAGCGTAATTTTTGGAAAGATGTTGGCATGATGAAGGGAAATTCTTCAGTTTAGCGAGTACAATCCGTACTACTTCTAATAATAATAGAAACAGATCGTACACACATAACCGTTGCGTTATTTTTTTGGAAAGCTATTGCTATGATGAAGTGAAACACTCCAGTTTAGCGAGCACAATCCGTACTATTTCTAATTAAAAGAGAAACTAATCGTACACACTGAACCGTTGCGTTATCTTTTTGGAAAGCTGTTGCTATGATGAAGTGAAACACTCCAGTTTAGCGGGTACAATCCGTACTATTTCTAATAATAATAGAAACAGATCGTACCCACTGAACCGTTGCGTTACTTTTTGTTAAACTGTTGGCATGATGAAGTAGAACACTCCAGTTTAGCGAGTACAATCCGTACTATTTCTAATAATAATAGGAACAAATTGTTAACAACTGAACCGTTGCGTTACTTTTTGTTAAACTGTTGGCATGATGAAGTGGAACACTCCAGTTTAGTGTGTACGATCTGTTTCTATTATTATTAGAAATAGTACGGATTGTACTCGCTAAACTGGAGTGTTCCACTTCATCATGCCAAAAGTTTTCCAAAAAGTAACGCAACGGTTCAGTGTGTACGATCTGTTTCTATTATTATTAGAAATAGTACGGATTGTACTCGCTAAACTGTAGTGTTCCACTTCACCATGCCAACAGTTTTCTAAAAAATAACGCAACGGTTCAGTGGGTACGATCTGTTTCTATTATTATTAGAAATAGTACGGATTGTATTCGCTAAACTGGAGTGTTCCACTTCATCATGCCAAAAGTTTTCCAAAAAGTAACGCAACGGTTCAGTGTGTACGATCTATATGATTAATTATCTATCAAAAAAAAAGTGTACGATCTGTTTCTATTATTATTAGAAATAGTACGGATTGTACTCGCTAAACTGGAGTGTTCCACTTCATCATGCCAACAGTTTTCCAAAAAGTAACGCAACGGTTCAGTGTGACGATCTGTTTCTATTATTATTAGAAATAGTACGAATTGTACTCGCTAAACTGGAGTGTTCCACTTCACCATGCCAACAGTTTTCTAAAAAATAACGCAACGGTTCAGTGTGTACGATCTGTTTCTATTATTATTAGAAATAGTACGGATTGTACTCGCTAAACTGGAGTGTTCCACTTCAACATACCAAAAGTTTTCCAAAAAGTAACGCAACGGTTCAGTGTGTACGATCTGTTTCTATTATTTTTAGAAATAGTACGGATTGTACTCGCTAAACTGGAGTGTTTCACTTCATCATAGCAACAGCTTTCCAAAAAGATAACTCAACGGTTCAGTATGTACGATCTGTTTCTCTTTTAATTAGAAATAGTACGGATTGTACTCGCTAAACTGGAGTGTTTCACTTCGTCATAGCAATAGCTTTCCAAAAAAATAACGCAACGGTTATGTTTGTACGATCTGTTTCTATTATTATTAGAAGAGGTACGGATTGTACTCGCTAAACTGAAGAATTTCTCTTCATCATGCCAACATTTTTCCAAAAATTACGCTAGTGTTTAATTTGTAAGACCTGTTTCTAAACTGATATGTATTACTTCATTAAAAAAAATAAAAACCCTTATTAGTTTGTCGGTATAACTGGATTTAATATTCGTTGACTGTATTTTAGACAAGACACTTGTCGTTTTTTGTGTACTAAAATATATAACGATGTAGATGACTCAGTAATCAACGATATAATTTTTTTTGTAAACTACGCTAGGGTTGAGTGTGATATGTTTCTATTACTATTTGGAATATTTCATATCGTAAGTGAAGTGTTTCACTTTATCGAGCAAATATTTTTTAACAATTACTCTACAGTTCAGTGCTTAAGATCTGGTTGTATTATGCTTATTGCTGCTTATTTTGTATCCGTCTATCAGACGGCAGTCAGTTCAACTATGTGAACATATAACATTTAATATAAAACGGCGCAATGGTTAGTTCGAAATTCAAGTTGTATGTGATGAGAATATGTTTTTAGCTTTACGGAAGATGATACTAAGTTTTACATCTTTGCATGAGTGGACATCTGTGCGCGTACTAATTGGGCGTGACTGTATACATGCGTTATTAATCCCTTTTAATCATTTGTACAATTTAATAACTCAGCAAGCCTGCTTTTTCGAAATTTGGAAGGTGGCAAGAGTAACCCTTGTAGCAAAAGCTAAAGAAAGGACATATAAAAACTATTTTGATAATAAACAATCCCTTTGTTGAACAGTATATAACTACTAAGCAGCATGGATTTGTCTAAAAACGATCAAAAGTTACAAATATATTTAATTTTTCTGACTATTCCACTCCTATTGCATGTAGCCAATGAAAATGAGGCATGTGATATTTTTTAGCCAATCACGTCAATTTATAAGTAAATAAACACCAAGTTGCTATTTATTCACCTGAGTAACCTGAAGTTAGCTATTACCCGACAAATGAATTGAATTAGCCTTGATAAAAAAAAGCGAAAAACGTTGTTTCTACGTATGTCAGTTGCAAGTAGGTTATAAAATCAAAAGGTTTGGTAACACTTCATCATCCATAATAAATGCGACGGTGACAAGTTCTGCACCAAAAATTCAAACTTAAACGAGATCGTGTGTTTGGAAACGATTTAAAGAAATCTGCGCCGATAAAAACTACCAGTTGTTAGCAAAACTTTAATGGAAACTCTTGCCGCGATTATGATGACTGGGCGTATAATATAAAGAAGGTAAATGCAAATGATTATAAGGGAGGTGTTATTTAATCAATGTCCAATTTTTGACCAAAATACTGCAGGAAATATATCATAAAAATTTTAATATAAACATTGAACCATTCACCGATATTCGTTTTAAGTCGTGGAATAGTCTTTCCAAATACCATTCGTGATGACAATTAAATCGGAATATATTTTGTTTTTAGCGCATTCATGTTTGTTGCTTAATCGCGATTTTTATTCGAGCAACTGATAGAAAAAATCACTCGCCTGGCGGCTCGTGATTTTTTCGTGACAGTTGCTCTCATTAAAATCGCTAAGCAACAAACTTTCATGCAAAAACAAAATTTATTCGAGTAAATTGCCATCACTTATGGTATTACTTGTGAATATATTACGTGTAACTTGGACAAGTGAATACTAGTTGATGCCTTGCATATTGATTTTGCTAAAGCATTTAACTCGATTCAGCATAATAATTTCTTTTGAAAGTTGAATAGTTGATGTTTTAGTAAGAGAATTGTGTCCTTAATAAAATCATATTTTACCAATACAGTACAGTATGTCGATTATATGGTCCAACACATCACGTCCAGAAATTTAATTCGAATACTTAGGTTCCCCGAGGGCCCAATCCTTTATTGTTCTTAATTTTCATCATCGATTTGGTTTCTAATATTTCCTCTGAAGCTCTTGATATACAGAACCATATCTTAAATAAACGATGCTTTATTACTTCATCAAGATCTAATGGGAATTGAAGAATGGAGTCATGTAAACTGCTGCAATCTTAATAAGGAAAAAAGTATGTCTTTAGGTAGAATAACCAATGATTACTTATAACTATACGTTATATAGTAGTGTATTAGAGCGTGTAAATCAGTCTAAAGACTTAATATTTGATGAAAATCTTTCATTTTGGCCACAGATACACTGTATCATAAATGTTTAAGGATGCATGATTCACTGATATGATGAAAGTTGGAATATTGTGCGATTATCTGGTTACCCTTATATAATTCTCAAATTTAGTCTATTGAACGTGTCCAGAAAATATTCTTGAAATATTTATATTTTTAAAATTAAAATAGATATTCTGATAGAACAGTGAGCTACGATGAATTATTAAATTTATTTAATGTTAAATCATTGGCATCTAGACGTAATATACATCTAATTAAATGTCTACATCAAATACTGAATAATGTTATCAACGGTCCAAACCTAGCATTGATGATGGCTATATTCGCACCTAGAACATGCAGTAGGAATGCTGCAACATTTATATTTAATAGAAGTCATTCAAACAATTACCTAAATTCTTCTAGAAATATGAAGTTTAGAACATATTTTGGTATATAATATGCAGCTGATATATCTAATTGAAACAAAAACAAATTGTAGCATTTTAAACAATATTTTGTAGCTCATGTACGAACGTTGTGTACGTACTAGTATGTAAGTCAATAACTGGAGTTGTTTTGCGTTATTTTTGTTAATGTATGCAAATGTATCTTCTATGTTATGTAGTATTCTGTAATATAGTTTTTAGTACTTTTTCTCTGTTAAAGAATGTTTTTGGGGAAATAAATTTATTAATCATGTCAACAGTTTTCCAGAAATTACGCTACAACTTAAAGCGTAAAATCTGTTTCTATTGTTTTTTAAAATAATACGAATTCTACTCATTAAATATTATTGTTTCACTCGATCGTGTAATATTGTTCTAAAATTATGCTACGGTTCAAAGTGTATAATCTGTTCCTATTATTACAAGGAATTGTACAGGTTGGCCCAAATTGGATGTTACTGTAGGGAATCTCGATTAGAAGAGATAGAAGAATATCGATGGCGCATTCTCGAGACAAACTTAATGACGAAAACAAAAATTCAATATTTTCCATTTTAGATTCTTATTATTTTATCAAGATGAGAATTGCGTGTTCTCGAGGTACTTTTTCGAGGAGAATCGAATACAATTTGCAGATTTTTTCTATCTTCATTAATAAAAGAGATACAACATTAAGTTATATTTTTTTAATGGAAGTCATAGTTAGCTGTGCTATTAATAAATTTGTTCTTTTTTTTCCTTTTTGGAAAACTTTTGGCATGTTGAAGTGGAACACTCCAATTTAGCGAGTACAATCCGTACTATTTCTAATAATAATAGAAACAGATCGTACACACTGAACCGTTGCGTTACTTTTTGGAAAACTGTTGGCATGATGAAGTGGAACACTCCAGTTTAGCGAGTACAATCCGTACTATTTCTAATAATAATAGAAACAGATCGTACACACTGAACCGTTGCGTTACTTTTTGGAAAACTGTTGGCATGATGAAGTGGAACACTGCAGTTTAGCGAATACAATCCGTACTATTTCTAATAATAATAGAAACAGATCGTACACACTGAACCGTTGCGTTACTTATTGGAAAACTGTTGGCATGATGAAGTGGAACACTGCAGTTTAGCGAATACAATCCGTACTATTTCTAATAATAATAGAAACAGATCGTCACACTGAACCGTTGCGTTACTTATTGGAAAACTGTTGGCATGATGAAGTGGAACACTGCAGTTTAGCGAATACAATCCGTACTATTTCTAATAATAATAGAAACAGATCGTACACACTGAACCGTTGCGTTACTTATTGGAAAACTGTTGGCATGATGAAGTGGAACACTCCAGTTTAGCGAGTACAATCCGTACTATTTCTAATAATAATAGAAACAGATCGTACACACTGAACCGTTGCGTTACTTTTTGGAAAACTGTTGGCATGATGAAGTGGAACACTGCAGTTTAGCGAAAACAATCCGTACTATTTCTAATAATAATAGAAACAGATCGTCACACTGAACCGTTGCGTTACTTTTTGGAAAACTTTTGGCATGTTGAAGTGGAACACTCCAGTTTAGCGAGTACAATCCGTACTATTTCTAATAATAATAGAAACAGATCGAACACACTGAACCGTTGCGTTACTTTTTGGAAAACTTTTGGCATGATGAAGTGGAACACTCCAGTTTAGCGGGTACAATCCGTACTATTTCTAATAATAATAGAAACAGATCGTACACACTGAACCGTTGCGTTACTTTTTGGAAAACTGTTGGCATGATGAAGTGGAACACACCAGTTTAGCGAGTACAATCCGTACTATTTCTAATAATAATACAAACAGATCGTACAGACTAAACCGTTGCGTTATTTTTGAATTTTTGGAAAACTGTTGGCATGGTGAACTAGAAAACTCCAGTTTAGCGAGTACAATCAGTACTATTTCTAATAACAATAGAAACAGATCGTACACACTGAACCGTTGCGTTATTTTTTTGAAAACTCTTGTCATGCTGAAGTGGAACACTTCAGTTTAGCGAGTACAATCCGTACTATTTCTAATAATAATAGAAACAGATCGTACACACTGAACCGTTGCGTTACTTTTTGGAAAACTCTTGTCATGCTGAAGTGGAACACTTCAGTTTAGCGAGTACAATCCGTACTATTTCTAATAATAATAGAAACAGATCGTACACACTGAACCGTTGCGTTACTTTTTGGAAAACTTTTGGCATGTTGAAGTGGAACACTCCAGTTTAGCGAGTACAATCCGTACTATTTCGAATAATAATAGAAACAGATCGTACACACTGAACCGTTGCGTTACTTTTTGGAAAACTTTTGGCAGGTTGAAGTGGAACACTCCAGTTTAGCAAGTACAATCCGTACTATTTCTAATAATAATAGAAACAGATCGTACACACTGAACCGTTGCTTTACTTTTTGGAAAATTGTTGGCATGATGAAGTGGAACACTCCAGTTAAGCGAGTACAATCCGTACTATTTCTAATAATAATAGAAACAGATCGTACACACTGAACCGTTGCGTTATTTTTTGGAAAACTTTTGGCATGATGTAGTGGAACACTCCAGTTTAGCGAGTACAATCCGTACTATTTCTAATAATAATAGAAACAGATCGTACACACTAAACCGTTGCGTTATTTTTGAATTTTTGGAAAACTGTTGGCATGGTGAACTAGAAAACTCCAGTTTAGCGAGTACAATCAGTACTATTTCTTATAATAATAAAAACAGATTGTATACACTGCCGTTGCGTTATTTTTTTAAAAACTCTTGTCATGATGAAGTGGAACACTTCAGTTTAGCGAGTACAATCCGTACTATTTCTAATAATAATAAAAACAGATCGTACACACTGAACCGTTGCGTTATTTTTTGGAAAACTTTTGGTATGATGTAGTGAAACACTCCAGTTTAGCGAGTACAATCCATACTATTTCTTAAAATAATAGAAACAGATTGTATACACTGAACCGTTGCGTTATTTTTTGGAAACCTCTTGGCTTGATGTAGTGGAACACTCCAGTTTAGCTTGTACAATCCGTACTATTTCTAATAATAATAGAAACAGATCGTACACACTGAACCGTTGCGTTATTTTTGAATTTTTGGAAAACTGTTGACATGGTGAACTAGAAAACTTTAGCTTAGCGAGTACAATCCGTACTATTTCTAAAAATAATAGAAACAGATCGTACACACTGAACCGTTGCGTTATTTTTGATTTTTTGGAAAACTGTTCGCATGATGAATTAGAACACTCCAGTTTAGCGAGTACAATCCGTACTATTTCTAATAATAATAAAAACAGATCGTACACACTAAACCGTTGCGTTATTTTTGAATTTTTGGAAAACTGTTGGCATGGTGAACTAGAACACTCCAGTTTAGCGAGTACAATCAGTACTATTTCTTATAATAATAAAAACAGATTGTATACACTGCCGTTGCGTTATTTTTTTGAAAACTCTTGCCATGATGAAGTGAAACACTCCAGTTTAGCGAGTACAATCCGTACTATTTTTAATAATAATAGAAACAGATCGCACACTGAACCGTTGCGTTATTTTTTGGAAAACTTTTGGCATGATGAAGTGGAACACTCCAGTTTAGCGAGTACAAACCGTACTATTTCTAATAATAATAGAAACAGATCGTACACACTGAACCGTTGCGTTATTTTTGAATTTTTGGAAAACTGTTGGCCTGGTGAACTAGAAAACTTTAGCTTAGCGAGTACAATCCGTACTATTTCTAATAATAATAGAAACAGATCGTACACACTGAACCGTTGCGTTACTTTTTGGAAAACTTTTGGCATGATGAAGTGGAACACTCCAGTTTAGCGAGTACAAACCGTACTATTTCTAATAATAATAGAAACAGATCGTACACACTGAACCGTTGCGTTACTTTTTGTAAAACTTTTGGCATGATGAAGTGGAACACTCCAGTTTAGCGAGTACAATCCGTACTATTTCTAATAATAATAGAAACAGATCGTACACACTTAACCGTTGCGTTACTTTTTGGAAAACTTTTGGCATGTTGAAGTGGAACACTCCAGTTTAGCGAGTACAATCCGTACTATTTCTAATAATAATAAAAACAGATCGTATACACTGAACCGTTGCGTAATTTTTTGGAAAACTTTTGGCATGATGTAGTGGAACACTCCAGTTTAGCGAGTACAATCCGTACTATTTCTAATAATAATAGAAACAGATCGTACACACTTAACCGTTGCGTTACTTTTTGGAAAACTTTTGGCATGTTGAAGTGGAACACTCCAGTTTAGCGAGTACAATCCGTACTATTTCTAATAATAATAGAAACAGATCGTACACACTAAACCGTTGCGTTATTTTGGAATTTTTGGAAAACTGTTGGCATGGTGAACTAGAAAACTCCAGTTTAGCGAGTACAATCAGTACTATTTCTTATAATAATAAAAACAGATTGTATACACTGCCGTTGCGTTATTTTTTGGAAAACTTTTGGTATGATGTAGTGGAACACTCCAGTTTAGCGAGTACAATCGGTACTATCTCTAATAATAATAGAAACAGATTGTATACACTGAACCGTTGCGTTATTTTTTGGAAAACTTTTGGTATGATGTAGTGAAACACTCCAGTTTAGCGTGTACAATCCGTACTATCTCTAATAATAATAGAAACAGATTGTATACACTGAACCGTTGCGTTATTTTTTGGAAAACTTTTGGTATGATGTAGTGGAACACTCCAGTTTATCGAGTACAATCCGTACTATCTCTAATAATAATAGAAACAGATTGTATACACTGAACCGTTGCGTTATTTTTTGGAAAACTTTTGGTATGATGTAGTGAAACACTCCAGTTTAGCGTGTACAATCCGTACTATCTCTAATAATAATAGAAACAGATTGTATACACTGAACCGTTGCGTTAGCGAGTACAATCCGTACTATCTCTAATAATAATAGAAACAGATTGTATACACTGAACCGTTGCGTTATTTTTTGGAAAACTTTTGGTATGATGTAGTGGAACACTCCAGTTTATCGAGTACAATCCGTACTATCTCTAATAATAATAGAAACAGATTGTATACACTGAACCGTTGCGTTATTTTTTGGAAAACTTTTGGTATGATGTAGTGGAACACTCCAGTTTAGCGAGTACAATCCGTACTATCTCTAATAATAATAGAAACAGATTGTATACACTGAACCGTTGCGTTATTTTTTGGAAAACTCTTGCCTTGATGTAGTGGAACACTCCAGTTTAGCGAGTACAATCCGTACTATTTCTTAAAATAATAGAAACAGATTGTATACACTGAACCGTTGCGTTATTTTTTGGAAAACTTTTGGTATGATGTAGTGAAACACTCCAGTTTAGCGTGTACAATCCGTACTATCTCTAATAATAATAGAAACAGATTGTATACACTGAACCGTTGCGTTATTTTTTGGAAAACTCTTGCCTTGATGTAGTGGAACAGTCCAGTTTAGCGAGTACAATCCGTACTATTTCTAATAATAATAGAAACAAATCGTACACACTGAACCGTTGCGTTATTTTTTGGAAAACTCTTGCCATGATAAAGTGGAACACTCCAGTTTAGCGAGTACAATCCGTACTATCTCTTAAAATAATAGAAACAGATTGTATACACTGAACCGTTGCGTTATTTTTTGGAAAACTCTTGCCTTCATGTAGTGGAACAGTCCAGTTTAGCGAGTACAATCCGTACTATTTCTAATAATAATAGAAACAGATCGTACACACTGAACCGTTGCGTTATTTTTTGGAAAACTCTTGGCTTGATGTAGTGGAACCCTCCAGTTTAGCGTGTACAATCCGTACTATTTCTAATAATAATAGAAACAGATCGTACACACTGAACCGTTGCGTTATTTTTTGGAAAACTTTTGGTATGATGTAGTGGAACACTCCAGTTTAGCGTGTACAATCCGTACTATCTCTAATAATAATAGAAACACATTGTATACACTGAACCGTTGCGTTATTTTTTGGAAAACTCTTGCCATGATAAAGTGGAACACTCCAGTTTAGCGAGTACAATCCGTACTATTTCTAATAATAATAGAAACAGATCGTACACACTGAACCGTTGCGTTATTTTTTGGAAAACTCTTGGCTTGATGTAGTGGAACACTCCAGTTTAGCGAGTACAATCCGTACTATTTCTAATAATAATAGAAACAGATCGTACACACTGAACCGTTGCGTTATTTTTTGGAAAACTCTTGGCTTGATGTAGTGGAACACTCCAGTTTAGCGAGTACAATCCGTACTATTTCTAATAATAATAGAAACAGATCGTACACACAAAACCGTTGCGTTATTTTTTGGAAAACTTTTGGTATGATGTAGTGGAACACTCCAGTTTAGCGAGTACAATCCGTACCATCTCTAATAATAATAGAAACAGATTGTATACACTGAACCGTTGCGTTAGCGAGTACAATCCGTACTATCTCTAATAATAATAGAAACAGATTTTATACACTGAACCGTTGCGTTATTTTTTGGAAAACTCTTGCCATGATAAAGTGGAACACTCCAGTTTAGCGAGTACAATCCGTACTATTTCTAATAATAATAGAAACAGATCGTACACACTGAACCGTTGCGTTATTTTTTGGAAAACTCTTGGCTTGATGTAGTGGAACACTCCAGTTTAGCGAGTACAAACCGTACTATCTCTAATAATAATAGAAACAGATTGTATACACTGAACCGTTGCGTTAGCGAGTACAATCCGTACTATCTCTAATAATAATAGAAACAGATTGTATACACTGAACCGTTGCGTTATTTTTTGGAAAACTCTTGCCTTGATGTAGTGGAACAGTCCAGTTTAGCGAGTACAATCCGTACTATTTCTAATAATAATAGAAACAGATCGTACACACTGAACCGTTGCGTTATTTTTTGGAAAACTCTTGCCTTGATGTAGTGGAACACTCCAGTTTAGCGTGTACAATCCGTACTATCTCTAATAATAATAGAAACAGATTGTATACACTGAACCGTTGCGTTATTTTTTGGAAAACTCTTGCCATGATAAAGTGGAACACTCCAGTTTAGCGAGTACAATCCGTACTATCTCTTAAAATAATAGAAACAGATTGTATACACTGAACCGTTGCGTTATTTTTTGGAAAACTCTTGCCTTGATGTAGTGGAACACTCCAGTTTAGCGAGTACAATCCGTACTATTTCTTAAAATAATAGAAACAGATTGTATACACTGAACCGTTGCGTTATTTTTTGGAAAACTTTTGGTATGATGTAGTGAAACACTCCAGTTTAGCGTGTACAATCCGTACTATCTCTAATAATAATAGAAACAGATTGTATACACTGAACCGTTGCGTTATTTTTTGGAAAACTCTTGCCTTGATGTAGTGGAACACTCCAGTTTAGCGTGTACAATCCGTACTATCTCTAATAATAATAGAAACAGATTGTATACACTGAACCGTTGCGTTATTTTTTGGAAAATTCTTGCCTTGATGTAGTGGAACAGTCCAGTTTAGCGAGTACAATCCGTACTATTTCTAATAATAATAGAAACAGATCGTACACACTGAACCGTTGCGTTATTTTTTGGAAAACTCTTGCCTTGATGTAGTGGAACACTCCAGTTTAGCGTGTACAATTCGTACTATCTCTAATAATAATAGAAACAGATTGTATACACTGAACCGTTGCGTTATTTTTTGGAAAACTCTTGCCATGATAAAGTGGAACACTCCAGTTTAGCGAGTACAATCCGTACTATCTCTTAAAATAATAGAAACAGATTGTATACACTGAACCGTTGCGTTATTTTTTGGAAAACTCTTGCCTTGATGTAGTGGAACACTCCAGTTTAGCGTGTACAATCCGTACTATCTCTAATAATAATAGAAACAGATTGTATACACTGAACCGTTGCGTTATTTTTTGGAAAACTCTTGCCATGATAAAGTGGAACACTCCAGTTTAGCGAGTACAATCCGTACTATTTCTTAAAATAATAGAAACAGATTGTATACACTGAACCGTTGCGTTATTTTTTGGAAAACTTTTGGTATGATGTAGTGAAACACTCCAGTTTAGCGAGTACAATCCGTACTATTTCTTAAAATAATAGAAACAGATTGTATACACTGAACCGTTGCGTTATTTTTTGGAAAACTTTTGGTATGATGTAGTGAAACACTCCAGTTTAGCGTGTACAATCCGTACTATCTCTAATAATAATAGAAACAGATTGTATACACTGAACCGTTGCGTTATTTTTTGGAAAACTCTTGCCTTGATGTAGTGGAACAGTCCAGTTTAGCGAGTACAATCCGTACTATTTCTAATAATAATAGAAACAGATCGTACACACTGAACCGTTGCGTTATTTTTTGGAAAACTTTTGGTATGATGTAGTGGAACACACCAGTTTAGCGTGTACAATCCGTACTATCTCTAATAATAATAGAAACACATTGTATACACTGAACCGTTGCGTTATTTTTTGGAAAACTCTTGCCTTGATGTAGTGGAACAGTCCAGTTTAGCGAGTACAATCCGTACTATTTCTAATAATAATAGAAACAGATCGTACACACTGAACCGTTGCGTTATTTTTTGGCATGATGTAGTGGAACACTCCAGTTTAGCGAGTACAATCCGTACTATCTCTTAAAATAATAGAAACAGATTGTATACACTGAACCGTTGCGTCATTTTCTAGAAAACTTTTGGTATGATGTAGTGGAACACTCCAGTTTAGCGTGTACAATCCGTACTATCTCTAATAATAATAGAAACAGATTGTATACACTGAACCGTTGCGTTATTTTTTGGAAAACTCTTGCCATGATAAAGTGGAACACTCCAGTTTAGCGAGTACAATCCGTACTATTTCTAATAATAATAGAAACAGATCGTACACACTGAACCGTTGCGTTATTTTTGATTTTTTGGAAAACTGTTGGCATGATGAACTAGAACACTCCAGTTTAGCGAGTACAATCCGTACTATCTCTTAAAATAATAGCAACAGATTGTATACACTGAACCGTTGCGTTATTTTTTGGAAAACTTTTGGTATGATGTAGTGAAACACTCCAGTTTAGCGTATACAATCCGTACTATCTCTAATAATAATAGAAACAGATCGTACACACTGAACCGTTGCGTTATTTTTTGGAAAACTTTTGGCATTATGTAGTGGAACACTCCAGTTTAGCGAGTACAATCCGTACTATCTCTAATAATAATAGAAACAGATTGTATACACTGAACCGTTGCGTTATTTTTTGGAAAACTCTTGCCATGATAAAGTGGAACACTCCAGTTTAGCGAGTACAATCCGTACTATTTCTAATTATAATAGAAACAGATCGTACACACTGAACCGTTGCGTTATTTTTTGGAAAACTTTTGGCATGATGTAGTGGAACACTCTAGTTTAGCGAGTACAATCCGTACTATCTCTTAAAATAATAGAAACAGATTGTATACACTGAACCGTTGCGTCATTTTCTGGAAAACTTTTGATATGATGTAGTGGAACACTCCAGTTTAGCGTGTACAATCCGTACTATCTCTAATAATAATAGAAACAGATTGTATACACTGAACCGTTGCGTTATTTTTTGGAAAACTCTTGCCATGATAAAGTGGAACACTCCAGTTTAGCGAGTACAATCCGTACTATTTCTAATTATAATAGAAACAGATCGTACACACTGAACCGTTGCGTTATTTTTTGGAAAACTTTTGGCATGATGTAGTGGAACACTCTAGTTTAGCGAGTACAATCCGTACTATCTCTTAAAATAATAGAAACAGATTGTATACACTGAACCGTTGCGTTATTTTTTGGAAAACTCTTGCCTTGATGTAGTGGAACAGTCCAGTTTAGCGAGTACAATCCGTACTATTTCTAATAATAATAGAAACAGATCGTACACACTGAACCGTTGCGTTATTTTTTGGAAAACTCTTGGCTTGATGTAGTGGAACACTCCAGTTTAGCGTGTACAATCCGTACTATTGCTAATAATAATAGAAACAGATCGTACACACTGAACCGTTGCGTTATTTTTTGGAAAACTCTTGCCTTGATGTAGTGGAACACTCCAGTTTAGCGAGTACAATCCGTACTATTTCTTAAAATAATAGAAACAGATTGTATACACTGAACCGTTGCGTTATTTTTTGGAAAACTTTTGGTATGATGTAGTGAAACACTCCAGTTTAGCGTGTACAATCCGTACTATCTCTAATAATAATAGAAACAGATTGTATACACTGAACCGTTGCGTTATTTTTTGGAAAACTCTTGCCTTGATGTAGTGGAACAGTCCAGTTTAGCGAGTACAATCCGTACTATTTCTAATAATAATAGAAACAGATCGTACACACTGAACCGTTGCGTTATTTTTTGGAAAACTCTTGCCTTGATGTAGTGGAACACTCCAGTTTAGCGTGTACAATCCGTACTATCTCTAATAATAATAGAAACAGATTGTATACACTGAACCGTTGCGTTATTTTTTGGAAAACTCTTGCCTTGATGTAGTGGAACACTCCAGTTTAGCGAGTACAATCCGTACTATTTCTTAAAATAATAGAAACAGATTGTATACACTGAACCGTTGCGTTATTTTTTGGAAAACTTTTGGTATGATGTAGTGAAACACTCCAGTTTAGCGTGTACAATCCGTACTATCTCTAATAATAATAGAAACAGATTGTATACACTGAACCGTTGCGTTATTTTTTGGAAAACTCTTGCCTTGATGTAGTGGAACAGTCCAGTTTAGCGAGTACAATCCGTACTATTTCTAATAATAATAGAAACAGATCGTACACACTGAACCGTTGCGTTATTTTTTGGAAAACTTTTGGTATGATGTAGTGGAACACACCAGTTTAGCGTGTACAATCCGTACTATCTCTAATAATAATAGAAACACATTGTATACACTGAACCGTTGCGTTATTTTTTGGAAAACTCTTGCCTTGATGTAGTGGAACAGTCCAGTTTAGCGAGTACAATCCGTACTATTTCTAATAATAATAGAAACAGATCGTACACACTGAACCGTTGCGTTATTTTTTGGAAAACTCTTGCCATGATAAAGTGGAACACTCCAGTTTAGCGAGTACAATCCGTACTATTTCTAATAATAATAGAAACAGATCGTACACACTGAACCGTTGCGTTATTTTTTGGAAAACTTTTGGCATGATGTAGTGGAACACTCCAGTTTAGCGAGTACAATCCGTACTATCTCTTAAAATAATAGAAACA
Organism: Ontholestes murinus; assembly: GCA_963969525.1. Lineage (NCBI taxonomy): Eukaryota > Metazoa > Arthropoda > Insecta > Coleoptera > Staphylinidae > Ontholestes > Ontholestes murinus. Next base: position 78,739,572 of record OZ018387.1, read on the forward strand.
GATTGTATACACTGAACCGTTGCGTCATTTTCTAGAAAACTTTTGGTATGATGTAGTGGAACACTCCAGTTTAGCGTGTACAATCCGTACTATCTCTAATAATAATAGAAACAGATTGTATACACTGAACCGTTGCGTTATTTTTTGGAAAACTCTTGCCATGATAAAGTGGAACACTCCAGTTTAGCGAGTACAATCCGTACTATTTCTAATTATAATAGAAACAGATCGTACACACTGAACCGTTGCGTTATTTTTTGGAAAACTTTTGGCATGATGTAGTGGAACACTCTAGTTTAGCGAGTACAATCCGTACTATCTCTTAAAATAATAGAAACAGATTGTATACACTGAACCGTTGCGTCATTTTCTAGAAAACTTTTGGTATGATGTAGTGGAACACTCCAGTTTAGCGTGTACAATCCGTACTATCTCTAATAATAATAGAAACAGATTGTATACACTGAACCGTTGCGTTATTTTTTGGAAAACTCTTGCCATGATAAAGTGGAACACTCCAGTTTAGCGAGTACAATCCGTACTATTTCTAATTATAATAGAAACAGATCGTACACACTGAACCGTTGCGTTATTTTTGATTTTTTGGAAAACTGTTGGCATGATGAACTAGAACACTCCAGTTTAGCGAGTACAATCCGTACTATCTCTTAAAATAATAGAAACAGATTGTATACACTGAACCGTTGCGTTATTTTTTGGAAAACTCTTGCCTTGATGTAGTGGAACAGTCCAGTTTAGCGAGTACAATCCGTACTATTTCTAATAATAATAGAAACAGATCGTACACACTGAACCGTTGCGTTATTTTTTGGAAAACTCTTGGCTTGATGTAGTGGAACACTCCAGTTTAGCGAGTACAATCCGTACTATTGCTAATAATAATAGAAACAGATCGTACACACTGAACCGTTGCGTTATTTTTTGGAAAACTCTTGCCTTGATGTAGTGGAACAGTCCAGTTTAGCGTGTACAATCCGTACTATCTCTAATAATAATAGAAACAGATTGTATACACTGAACCGTTGCGTTATTTTTTGGAAAACTCTTGCCTTGATGTAGTGGAACAGTCCAGTTTAGCGAGTACAATCCGTACTATTTCTAATAATAATAGAAACAGATCGTACACACTGAACCGTTGCGTTATTTTTTGGAAAACTCTTGCCTTGATGTAGTGGAACACTCCAGTTTAGCGTGTACAATCCGTACTATCTCTAATAATAATAGAAACAGATTGTATACACTGAACCGTTGCGTTATTTTTTGGAAAACTCTTGCCTTGATGTAGTGGAACACTCCAGTTTAGCGAGTACAATCCGTACTATTTCTTAAAATAATAGAAACAGATTGTATACACTGAACCGTTGCGTTATTTTTTGGAAAACTTTTGGTATGATGTAGTGAAACACTCCAGTTTAGCGTGTACAATCCGTACTATCTCTAATAATAATAGAAACAGATTGTATACACTGAACCGTTGCGTTATTTTTTGGAAAACTCTTGCCTTGATGTAGTGGAACAGTCCAGTTTAGCGAGTACAATCCGTACTATTTCTAATAATAATAGAAACAGATCGTACACACTGAACCGTTGCGTTATTTTTTGGAAAACTCTTGCCTTGATGTAGTGGAACACTCCAGTTTAGCGTGTACAATCCGTACTATCTCTAATAATAATAGAAACAGATTGTATACACTGAACCGTTGCGTTATTTTTTGGAAAACTCTTGCCATGATAAAGTGGAACACTCCAGTTTAGCGAGTACAATCCGTACTATTTCTTAAAATAATAGAAACAGATTGTATACACTGAACCGTTGCGTTATTTTTTGGAAAACTTTTGGTATGATGTAGTGAAACACTCCAGTTTAGCGTGTACAATCCGTACTATCTCTAATAATAATAGAAACAGATTGTATACACTGAACCGTTGCGTTATTTTTTGGAAAACTCTTGCCTTGATGTAGTGGAACACTCCAGTTTAGCGAGTACAATCCGTACTATTTCTTAAAATAATAGAAACAGATTGTATACACTGAACCGTTGCGTTATTTTTTGGAAAACTTTTGGTATGATGTAGTGAAACACTCCAGTTTAGCGTGTACAATCCGTACTATCTCTAATAATAATAGAAACAGATTGTATACACTGAACCGTTGCGTTATTTTTTGGAAAACTCTTGCCTTGATGTAGTGGAACAGTCCAGTTTAGCGAGTACAATCCGTACTATTTCTAATAATAATAGAAACAGATCGTACACACTGAACCGTTGCGTTATTTTTTGGAAAACTTTTGGTATGATGTAGTGGAACACACCAGTTTAGCGTGTACAATCCGTACTATCTCTAATAATAATAGAAACACATTGTATACACTGAACCGTTGCGTTATTTTTTGGAAAACTCTTGCCTTGATGTAGTGGAACAGTCCAGTTTAGCGAGTACAATCCGTACTATTTCTAATAATAATAGAAACAGATCGTACACACTGAACCGTTGCGTTATTTTTTGGAAAACTCTTGCCATGATAAAGTGGAACACTCCAGTTTAGCGAGTACAATCCGTACTATTTCTAATTATAATAGAAACAGATCGTACACACTGAACCGTTGCGTTATTTTTTGGAAAACTTTTTGCATGATGTAGTGGAACACTCTAGTTTAGCGAGTACAATCCGTACTATCTCTTAAAATAATAGAAACAGATTGTATACACTGAACCGTTGCGTCATTTTCTAGAAAACTTTTGGTATGATGTAGTGGAACACTCCTGTTTAGCGTGTACAATCCGTACTATCTCTAATAATAATAGAAACAGATTGTATACACTGAACCGTTGCGTTATTTTTTGGAAAACTCTTGCCATGATAAAGTGGAACACTCCAGTTTAGCGAGTACAATCCGTACTATTTCTAATTATAATAGAAACAGATCGTACACACTGAACCGTTGCGTTATTTTTTGGAAAACTTTTGGCATGATGTAGTGGAACACTCCAGTTTAGCGAGTACAATCCGTACTATCTCTTAAAATAATAGAAACAGATTGTATACACTGAACCGTTGCGTTATTTTTTGGAAAACTCTTGCCATGATAAAGTGGAACACTCCAGTTTAGCGAGTACAATCCGTACTATTTCTAATTATAATAGAAACAGATCGTACACACTGAACCGTTGCGTTATTTTTTGGAAAACTTTTGGCATGATGTAGTGGAACACTCTAGTTTAGCGAGTACAATCCGTACTATCTCTTAAAATAATAGAAACAGATTGTATACACTGAACCGTTGCGTCATTTTCTGGAAAACTTTTGATATGATGTAGTGGAACACTCCAGTTTAGCGTGTACAATCCGTACTATCTCTAATAATAATAGAAACAGATTGTATACACTGAACCGTTGCGTTATTTTTTGGAAAACTCTTGCCATGATAAAGTGGAACACTCCAGTTTAGCGAGTACAATCCGTACTATCTCTTAAAATAATAGAAACAGATTGTATACACTGAACCGTTGCGTTATTTTTTGGAAAACTCTTGCCTTGATGTAGTGGAACAGTCCAGTTTAGCGAGTACAATCCGTACTATTTCTAATAATAATAGAAACAGATCGTACACACTGAACCGTTGCGTTATTTTTTGGAAAACTCTTGGCTTGATGTAGTGGAACACTCCAGTTTAGCGTGTACAATCCGTACTATTGCTAATAATAATAGAAACAGATCGTACACACTGAACCGTTGCGTTATTTTTTGGAAAACTTTTGGTATGATGTAGTGGAACACTCCAGTTTAGCGTGTACAATCCGTACTATTGCTAATAATAATAGAAACAGATCGTACACACTGAACCGTTGCGTTATTTTTTGGAAAACTCTTGGCTTGATGTAGTGGAACACTCCAGTTTAGCGTGTACAATCCGTACTATTGCTAATAATAATAGAAACAGATTGTATACACTGAACCGTTGCGTTATTTTTTGGAAAACTCTTGCCATGATAAAGTGGAACACTCCAGTTTAGCGAGTACAATCCGTACTATTTCTAATAATAATAGAAACAGATCGTACACACTGAACCGTTGCGTTATTTTTTGGAAAACTTTTGGTATGATGTAGTGAAACACTCCAGTTTAGCGTATACAATCCGTACTATCTCTAATAATAATAGAAACAGATCGTACACACAAAACCGTTGCGTTATTTTTTGGAAAACTTTTGGTATGATGTAGTGGAACACTCCAGTTTAGCGAGTACAATCCGTACTATCTCTAATAATAATAGAAACAGATTGTATACACTGAACCGTTGCGTTATTTTTTGGAAAACTTTTGGTATGATGTAGTGGAACACTCCAGTTTAGCGAGTACAATCCGTACCATCTCTAATAATAATAGAAACAGATTGTATACACTGAACCGTTGCGTTATTTTTTGGAAAACTTTTGGTATGATGTAGTGGAACACTACAGTTTAGCGAGTACAATCCGTACTATCTATAATAATAATAGAAACAGATTGTATACACTGAACCGTTGCGTTAGCGAGTACAATCCGTACTATCTCTAATAATAATAGAAACAGATTGTATACACTGAACCGTTGCATTATTTTTTGGAAAACTCTTGCCATGATAAAGTGGAACACTCCAGTTTAGCGAGTACAATCCGTACTATTTCTAATAATAATAGAAACAGATCGTACACACTGAACCGTTGCGTTATTTTTTGGAAAACTCTTAGCTTGATGTAGTGGAACACTCCAGTTTAGCGAGTACAATCCGTACTATCTCTAATAATAATAGAAACAGATTGTAAACACTGAACCGTTGCGTTAGCGAGTACAATCCGTACTATCTCTAATAATAATAGAAACAGATTGTAAACACTTAACCGTTGCGTTAGCGAGTACAATCCGTACTATCTCTAATAATAATAGAAACAGATTGTATACACTGAACCGTTGCGTTATTTTTTGGAAAACTTTTGGTATGATGTAGTGGAACACTCCAGTTTAGCGAGTACAATCCGTACTATCTCTTAAAATAATAGAAACAGATTGTATACACTGAACCGTTGCGTCATTTTCTGGAAAACTTTTGATATGATGTAGTGGAACACTCCAGTTTAGCGTGTACAATCCGTACTATCTCTAATAATAATAGAAACAGATTGTATACACTGAACCGTTGCGTTATTTTTTGGAAAACTCTTGCCATGATAAAGTGGAACACTCCAGTTTAGCGAGTACAATCCGTACTATCTCTTAAAACAATAGAAACAGATTGTATACACTGAACCGTTGCGTTATTTTTTGGAAAACTCTTGCCTTGATGTAGTGGAACACTCCAGTTTAGCGAGTACAATCCGTACTATTTCTTAAAATAATAGAAACAGATTGTATACACTGAACCGTTGCGTTATTTTTTGGAAAACTCTTGCCTTGATGTAGTGGAACACTCCAGTTTAGCGAGTACAATCCGTACTATCTCTTAAAATAATAGAAACAGATTGTATACACTGAACCGTTCGTTATTTTTTGGAAAACTCTTGCCTTGATGTAGTGGAACACTCCAGTTTAGCGAGTACAATCCGTACTATTTCTAATAATAATAGAAACAGATCGTACACACTGAACCGTTGCGTTATTTTTTGGAAAACTTTTGGCATGATGTAGTGGAACACTCCAGTTTAGCGAGTACAATCCGTACTATCTCTTAAAATAATAGAAACAGATTGTATACACTGAACCGTTGCGTCATTTTCTAGAAAACTTTTGGTATGATGTAGGGGAACACTCCAGTTTAGCGTGTACAATCCGTACTATCTCTAATAATAATAGAAACAGATTGTATACACTGAACCGTTGCGTTATTTTTTGGAAAACTCTTGCCATGATAAAGTGGAACACTCCAGTTTAGCGAGTACAATCCGTACTATTTCTAATAATAATAGAAACAGATCGTACACACTGAACCGTTGCGTTATTTTTTGGAAAACTTTTGGTATGATGTAGTGAAACACTCCAGTTTAGCGTATACAATCCGTACTATCTCTAATAATAATAGAAACAGATCGTACACACTGAACCGTTGCGTTATTTTTTGGAAAACTTTTGGTATGATGTAGTGAAACACTCCAGTTTAGCGAGTACAATCCATACTATGTCTTAAAATAATAGAAACAGATTGTATACACTGAACCGTTGCGTTATTTTTTGGAAACCTCTTGGCTTGATGTAGTGGAACACTCTAGTTTAGCGAGTACAATCCGTACTGTTTCTTAAAATAATAGAAACAGATTGTATACACTGAACCGTTGCGTTATTTTTTGGAAAACTTTTGGTATGATGTAGTGGAACACTCCAGTTTAGCGTGTACAATCCATACTATCTCTAATAATAATAGAAACAGATTGTATACACTAAACCGTTGCGTTATTTTTTGGAAAACTCTTGCCATGATGAAGTGGAACACTCCAGTTTAGCAAGTACAATCCGTACTACTTCTAATAATAATAGAAACAGATCGTACACACTGAACCGTTGCGTTATTTTTGATTTTTTGCAAAACTGTTTGCATGATGAACAAGAACACTCCAGTTTAGCGAGTACAATCCATACTATTTCTTAAAAGAATAGAAACAGATTGTATACACTGAACCGTTGCGTTATTTTTTGGAAAGCTCTTGGCTTGATGTAGTGGAACACTCCAGTTTAGCGAGTACAATCCGTACTATTTCTAATAATAATAGAAACAGATCGTACACACTGAACCGTTGCGTTTTTTTTTGGAAAACTCTTGGCTTGATGTAGTGGAACACTCCAGTTTAGCGAGTACAATCCGTACTATTTCTAATAATAATAGAAACAGATCGTACACACTGAACCGTTGCGTTATTTTTTGGAACACTCTTGGCTTGATGTAGTGGAACACTCCAGTTTAGCGAGTACAATCCGTACTATCTCTAATAATAATAGAAACAGATTGTATACACTGAACCGTTGCGTTATTTTTTGGAAAACTTTTGGTATGATGTAGTGGAACACTCCAGTTTAGCGAGTACAATCCGTACTATCTCTAATAATAATAGAAACAGATTGTATACACTGAACCGTTGCGTTATTTTTTGGAAAACTTTTGGTATGATGTAGTGAAACACTCCAGCTTAGCGTGTACAATCCGTACTATCTCTAATAATAATAGAAACAGATTGTATACACTGAACCGTTGCGTTATTTTTTGGAAAACTTTTGGTATGATGTAGTGGAACACTCCAGTTTAGCGAGTACAATCCGTACCATCTCTAATAATAATGGAAACAGATTGTATACACTGAACCGTTGCGTTATTTTTTGGAAAACTTTTGGTATGATGTAGTGGAACACTCCAGTTTAGCGAGTACAATCCGTACTATCTCTAATAATAATAGAAACAGATTGTATACACTGAACCGTTGCGTTAGCGAGTACAATCCGTACTATCTCTAATAATAATAGAAACAGATTGTATACACTGAACCGTTGCGCTATTTTTTGGAAAACTCTTGCCATGATAAAGTGGAACACTCCAGTTTAGCGAGTACAATCCGTACTATTTCTAATAATAATAGAAACAGATCGTACACACTGAACCGTTGCGTTTTTTTTTGGAAAACTCTTGGCTTGATGTAGTGGAACACTCCAGTTTAGCGAGTACAATCCGTACTATTTCTAATAATAATAGAAACAGATCGTACACACTGAACCGTTGCGTTATTTTTTGGAAAACTCTTGGCTTGATGTAGTGGAACACTCCAGTTTAGCGAGTACAATCCGTACTATTTCTAATAATAATAGAAACAGATCGTACACACTGAACCGTTGCGTTATTTTTTGGAAAACTCTTGGCTTGATGTAGTGGAACACTCCAGTTTAGCGAGTACAATCCGTACTATCTCTAATAATAATAGAAACAGATTGTATACACTGAACCGTTGCGTTAGCGAGTACAATCCGTACTATCTCTAATAATAATAGAAACAGATTGTATACACTGAACCGTTGCGTTATTTTTTGGAAAACTTTTGGTATGATGTAGTGGAACACTCCAGTTTAGCGAGTACAATCCGTACTATCTCTAATAATAATAGAAACAGATTGTATACACTGAACCGTTGCGTTAGCGAGTACAATCCGTACTATCTCTAATAATAATAGAAACAGATTGTATACACTGAACCGTTGCGTTATTTTTTGGAAAACTCTTGCCATGATAAAGTGGAACACTCCAGTTTAGCGAATACAATCCGTACTATTTCTAATAATAATAGAAACAGATCGTACACACTGAACCGTTGCGTTATTTTTTGGAAAACTCTTGCCATGATAAAGTGGAACACTCCAGTTTAGCGAGTACAATCCGTACTATCTCTAATAATAATAGAAACAGATTGTATACACTGAACCGTTGCGTTATTTTTTGGAAAACTCTTGCCATGATAAAGTGGAACACTCCAGTTTAGCGAGTACAATCCGTACTATTTCTAATAATAATAGAAACAGATCGTACACACTGAACCGTTGCGTTATTTTTTGGAAAACTCTTGCCTTGATGTTGTGGAACACTCCAGTTTAGCGAGTACCATCCGTACTCCTTCTAATAATAATAGAAACAGATCGTACACACTGAACCGTTGCGTTATTTTTGATTTTTTGGAAAACTGTTGGCATGATGAACTAGAACACTCCAGTTTAGCGAGTACAATCCGTACTATTTCTAATAATAATAGAAACAGATCGTACACACTGAACCGTTGCGTTATTTTTGATTTTTTGGAAAACTGTTGGCATGATGAACTAGAACACTCTAGTTTAGCGAGTACAATCCGTACTATTTCTAATAATAATAGAAACAGATCGTACACACTGAACCGTTGCGTTATTTTTTGGAAAACTCTTGCCTTGATGTTGTGGAACACTCCAGTTTAGCGAGTACCATCCGTACTCCTTCTAATAATAATAGAAACAGATCGTACACACTGAACCGTTGCGTTATTTTTGATTTTTTGGAAAACTGTTGGCATGATAAACTAGAACACTCCAGTTTAGCGAGTACAATCCGTACTATTTCTAATAATAATAGAAACAGATCGTACACACTGAACCGTTGCGTTATTTTTGATTTTTTGGAAAACTGTTGGCATGATGAACTGGAACACTCTAGTTTAGCGAGTACAATCCGTACTATTTCTAATAATAATAGAAACAGATCGTACACACTGAACCGTTGCGTTATTTTTGATTTTTTGGAAAACTGTTGGCATGATGAACTAGAACACTCCAGTTTAGCGAGTACAATCCGTACTATTTCTAATAATAATAGAAACAGATTGTATACACTGAACCGTTGCGTTATTTTTTGGAAAACTCTTGCCATGATAAAGTGGAACACTCCAGTTTAGCGAGTACAATCCGTACTATTTCTAATAATAATAGAAACAGATCGTACACACTGAACCGTTGCGTTATTTTTGATTTTTTGGAAAACTGTTGGCATGATGAACTAGAACACTCTAGTTTAGCGAGTACAATCCGTACTATTTCTAATAATAATAGAAACAGATCGTACACACTGAACCGTTGCGTTATTTTTTGGAAAACTTTTGGCATGATGTAGTGGAACACTCCAGTTTAGCGAGTACAATCCGTACTATTTCTAATAATAATAGAAACAGATTGTACACACTGAACCGTTGCGTTATTTTTTGGAAAACTTTTGGCATGATGTAGTGGAACACTCCAGTTCAGCGAGTACAATCCGTACTATTTCTAATAATAATAGAAACAGATCCTACACACTGAACCGTTGCGTTATTTTTTGGAAAACTTTTGGCATGATGTAGTGGAACACTCCAGTTTAGCGAGTACAATCCGTACTATTTCTAATAATAATAGAAACAGATTGTACACACTGAACCGTTGCGTTATTTTTTGGAAAACTTTTGGCATGATGTAGTGGAACACTCCAGTTTAGCGAGTACAATCCGTACTATTTCTAATAATAATAGAAACAGATTGTACACACTGAACCGTTGCGTTATTTTTTGGAAAACTTTTGGCATGATGTAGTGGAACACTCCAGTTTAGCGAGTACAATCCGTACTATTTCTAATAATAATAGAAACAGATCCTACACACTGAACCGTTGCGTTATTTTTTGGAAAACTTTTGGCATGATGTAGTGGAACACTCCAGTTTAGCGAGTACAATCCGTACTATTTCTAATAATAATAGAAACAGATTGTACACACTGAACCGTTGCGTTATTTTTTGGAAAACTTTTGGCATGATGTAGTGGAACACTCCAGTTTAGCGAGTACAATCCGTACTACTTCTAATAATAATAGAAACAGATCGTACACACTGAACCGTTGCGTTACTTTTTGGAAAACTCATGATGAAGTGGAACACTCCAGTTTAGCGAGTACAATCCGTACTATTTCTAATAATAATAGAAACAGATCGTACACACTGAACCGTTGCGTTATTTTTGATTTTTTGGAAAACTGTTGGCATGATGAACTAGAACACTCTAGTTTAGCGAGTACAATCCGTACTATTTCTAATAATAATAGAAACAGATCCTACACACTGAACCGTTGCGTTATTTTTGATTTTTTGGAAAACTGTTGGCATGATGAACTAGAACACTCTAGTTTAGCGAGTACAATCCGTACTATTTCTAATAATAATAGAAACAGATTGTACACACTGAACCGTTGCGTTATTTTTTGGAAAACTTTTGGCATGATGTAGTGGAACACTCCAGTTTAGCGAGTACAATCCGTACTACTTCTAATAATAATAGAAACAGATCGTACACACTGAACCGTTGCGTTACTTTTTGGAAAACTCATGATGAAGTGGAACACTCCAGTTTAGCGAGTACAATCCGTACTATTTCTAATAATAATAGAAACAGATCGTACACACTGAACCGTTGCGTTATTTTTGATTTTTTGGAAAACTGTTGGCATGATGAACTAGAACACTCTAGTTTAGCGAGTACAATCCGTACTATTTCTAATAATAATAGAAACAGATTGTACACACTGAACCGTTGCGTTATTTTTTGGAAAACTTTTGGCATGATGTAGTGGAACACTCCAGTTTAGCGAGTACAATCCGTACTATTTCTAATAATAATAGAAACAGATTGTACACACTGAACCGTTGCGTTATTTTTTGGAAAACTTTTGGCATGATGTAGTGGAACACTCCAGTTTAGCGAGTACAATCCGTACTATTTCTAATAATAATAGAAACAGATCGTACACACTGAACCGTTGCGTTATTTTTTGGAAAACTCTTGCCATGATAAAGTGGAACACTCCAGTTTAGCGAGTACAATCCGTACTATTTCTAATAATAATAGAAACAGATCGTACACACTGAACCGTTGCGTTATTTTTGATTTTTTGGAAAACTGTTGGCATGATGAACTAGAACACTCTAGTTTAGCGAGTACAATCCGTACTATTTCTAATAATAATAGAAACAGATCGTACACACTGAACCGTTGCGTTATTTTTTGGAAAACTCTTGCCATGATAAAGTGGAACACTCCAGTTTAGCGAGTACAATCCGTACTATTTCTAATAATAATAGAAACAGATCGTACACACTGAACCGTTGCGTTATTTTTGATTTTTTGGAAAACTGTTGGCATGATGAACTAGAACACTCTAGTTTAGCGAGTACAATCCGTACTATTTCTAATAATAATAGAAACAGATCCTACACACTGAACCGTTGCGTTATTTTTGATTTTTTGGAAAACTGTTGGCATGATGAACTAGAACACTCTAGTTTAGCGAGTACAATCCGTACTATTTCTAATAATAATAGAAACAGATTGTACACACTGAACCGTTGCGTTATTTTTTGGAAAACTTTTGGCATGATGTAGTGGAACACTCCAGTTTAGCGAGTACAATCCGTACTACTTCTAATAATAATAGAAACAGATCGTACACACTGAACCGTTGCGTTACTTTTTGGAAAACTCATGATGAAGTGGAACACTCCAGTTTAGCGAGTACAATCCGTACTATTTCTAATAATAATAGAAACAGATCGTACACACTGAACCGTTGCGTTATTTTTGATTTTTTGGAAAACTGTTGGCATGATGAACTAGAACACTCTAGTTTAGCGAGTACAATCCGTACTATTTCTAATAATAATAGAAACAGATTGTACACACTGAACCGTTGCGTTATTTTTTGGAAAACTTTTGGCATGATGTAGTGGAACACTCCAGTTTAGCGAGTACAATCCGTACTATTTCTAATAATAATAGAAACAGATTGTACACACTGAACCGTTGCGTTATTTTTTGGAAAACTTTTGGCATGATGTAGTGGAACACTCCAGTTTAGCGAGTACAATCCGTACTATTTCTAATAATAATAGAAACAGATCGTACACACTGAACCGTTGCGTTATTTTTGATTTTTTGGAAAACTGTTGGCATGATGAACTAGAACACTCTAGTTTAGCGAGTACAATCCGTACTATTTCTAATAATAATAGAAACAGATTGTACACACTGAACCGTTGCGTTATTTTTTGGAAAACTTTTGGCATGATGTAGTGGAACACTCCAGTTTAGCGAGTACAATCCGTACTATTTCTAATAATAATAGAAACAGATTGTACACACTGAACCGTTGCGTTATTTTTTGGAAAACTTTTGGCATGATGTAGTGGAACACTCCAGTTTAGCGAGTACAATCCGTACTATTTCTAATAATAATAGAAACAGATCCTACACACTGAACCGTTGCGTTATTTTTTTGAAAACTTTTGGCATGATGTAGTGGAACACTCCAGTTTAGCGAGTACAAACCGTACTATTTCTAATAATAATAGAAACAGATCGTACACACTGAACCGTTGCGTTATTTTTGATTTTTTGGAAAACTGTTGGCATGATGAACTAGAACACTCCAGTTTAGCGAGTACAATCCGTACTATTTCTAATAATAATAGAAACAGATCGTACACACTGAACCGTTGCGTTATTTTTTGGAAAACTTTTGGCATGATGTAGTGGAACACTCCAGTTTAGCGAGTACAATCCGTACTATTTCTAATAATAATAGAAACAGATCGTACACACTGAACCGTTGCGTTATTTTTGATTTTTTGGAAAACTGTTGGCATGATGAACTAGAACACTCCAGTTTAGCGAGTACAATCCGTACTATTTCTAATAATAATAGAAACAGATCGTACACACTGAACCGTTGCGTTATTTTTGATTTTTTGGAAAACTGTTGGCATGATGAACTAGAACACTCCAGTTTAGCGAGTACAATCCGTACTATTTCTAATAATAATAGAAACAGATCGTACACACTGAACCGTTGCGTTATTTTTTGGAAAACTTTTGGCATGATGTAGTGGAACACTCCAGTTTAGCGAGTACAATCCGTACTATTTCTAATAATAATAGAAACAGATTGTACACACTGAACCGTTGCGTTATTTTTTGGAAAACTTTTGGCATGATGTAGTGGAACACTCCAGTTTAGCGAGTACAATCCGTACTATTTCTAATAATAATAGAAACAGATCCTACACACTGAACCGTTGCGTTATTTTTTTGAAAACTTTTGGCATGATGTAGTGGAACACTCCAGTTTAGCGAGTACAAACCGTACTATTTCTAATAATAATAGAAACAGATCGTACACACTGAACCGTTGCGTTACTCTTTGGAAAACTCATGATGAGGTGGAACACTCCAGTTTAGCGAGTACAATCCGTACTATTTCTAATAATAATAGAAACAGATCGTACACACTGAACCGTTGCGTTATTTTTTGGAAAACTTTTGGCATGATGTAGTGGAACACTCCAGTTTAGCGAGTACAATCCGTACTACTTCTAATAATAATAGAAACAGATCGTACACACTGAACCGTTGCGTTACTTTTTGGAAAACTCATGATGAAGTGGAACACTCCAGTTTAGCGAGTACAATCCGTACTATTTCTAATAATAATAGAAACAGATCGTACACACTGAACCGTTGCGTTATTTTTTGGAAAACTTTTGGCATGATGTAGTGGAACACTCCAGTTTAGCGAGTACAATCCGTACTATTTCTAATAATAATAGAAACAGATTGTACACACTGAACCGTTGCGTTATTTTTTGGAAAACTTTTGGCATGATGTAGTGGAACACTCCAGTTTAGCGAGTACAATCCGTACTATTTCTAATAATAATAGAAACAGATCGTACACACTGAACCGTTGCGTTATTTTTTGGAAAACTTTTGGCATGATGTAGTGGAACACTCCAGTTTAGCGAGTACAAACCGTACTATTTCTAATAATAATAGAAACAGATCGTACACACTGAACCGTTGCGTTACTTTTTGGAAAACTCATGATGAGGTGGAACACTCCAGTTTAGCGAGTACAATCCGTACTATTTCTAATAATAATAGAAACAGATCGTACACACTGAACCGTTGCGTTATTTTTTGGAAAACTTTTGGCATGATGTAGTGGAACACTCCAGTTTAGCGAGTACAATCCGTACTATTTCTAATAATAATAGAAACAGATTGTATACACTGAACCGTTGCGTTATTATTTGGAAAACTCTTGCCTTGATGTAGTGGAACACTCCAGTTTAGCGAGTACAATCCGTACTATTTCTTAAAATAATAGAAACAGATTGTATACACTGAACCGTTGCGTTATTTTTTTGGAAAACTCTTGCCATGATGAAGTGGAACACTCCAGTTTAGCGAGTACAATCCGTACTATCTCTAATAATAATAGAAACAGATTGTATACACTGAACCGTTGCGTTATTTTTTGGAAAACTCTTGCCTTGATGTAGTGGAACACTCCAGTTTAGCGAGTACAATCCGTACTATTTCTAATAATAATAGAAACAGATCGTACACACTGAACCGTTGCGTTATTTTTTGGAAAACTCTTGCCTTGATGTAGTGGAACACTCCAGTTTAGCGAGTACAATCCGTACTATTTCTTAAAATAATAGAAACAGATTGTATACACTGAACCGTTGCGTTATTTTTTGGAAAACTTTTGGTATGATGTAGTGAAACACTCCAGTTTAGCGAGTACAATCCGTACCATCTCTAATAATAATAGAAACAGATTGTATACACTGAACCGTTGCGTTATTTTTTGGAAAACTCTTGCCTTGATGTAGTGGAACACTCCAGTTTAGCGAGTACAATCCGTACTATTTCTTAAAATAATAGAAACAGATTGTATACACTGAACCGTTGCGTTATTTTTTGGAAAACTTTTGGTATGATGTAGTGAAACACTCCAGTTTAGCGAGTACAATCCGTACCATCTCTAATAATAATAGAAACAGATTGTATACACTGAACCGTTGCGTTACTTTTTGGAAAACTCATGATGAAGTGGAACACTCCAGTTTAGCGAGTACAATCCGTACTATTTCTAATAATAATAGAAACAGATTGTATACACTGAACCGTTGCGTTATTTTTTGGAAAACTCTTGCCATGATAAAGTGGAACACTCCAGTTTAGCGAGTACAATCCGTACTATTTCTAATAATAATAGAAACAGATCGTACACACTGAACCGTTGCGTTATTTTTGATTTTTTGGAAAACTGTTGGCATGATGAACTAGAACACTCCAGTTTAGCGAGTACAATCCGTACTATTTCTAATAATAATAGAAACAGATCGTACACACTGAACCGTTGCGTTATTTTTTGGAAAACTTTTGGCATGATGTAGTGGAACACTCCAGTTTAGCGAGTACAATCCGTACTATTTCTAATAATAATAGAAACAGATTGTACACACTGAACCGTTGCGTTATTTTTTGGAAAACTTTTGGCATGATGTAGTGGAACACTCCAGTTTAGCGAGTACAATCCGTACTATTTCTAATAATAATAGAAACAGATCCTACACACTGAACCGTTGCGTTATTTTTTTGAAAACTTTTGGCATGATGTAGTGGAACACTCCAGTTTAGCGAGTACAAACCGTACTATTTCTAATAATAATAGAAACAGATCGTACACACTGAACCGTTGCGTTACTCTTTGGAAAACTCATGATGAGGTGGAACACTCCAGTTTAGCGAGTACAATCCGTACTATTTCTAATAATAATAGAAACAGATCGTACACACTGAACCGTTGCGTTATTTTTTGGAAAACTTTTGGCATGATGTAGTGGAACACTCCAGTTTAGCGAGTACAAACCGTACTATTTCTAATAATAATAGAAACAGATCGTACACACTGAACCGTTGCGTTACTCTTTGGAAAACTCATGATGAGGTGGAACACTCCAGTTTAGCGAGTACAATCCGTACTATTTCTAATAATAATAGAAACAGATCGTACACACTGAACCGTTGCGTTATTTTTTGGAAAACTTTTGGCATGATGTAGTGGAACACTCCAGTTTAGCGAGTACAATCCGTACTACTTCTAATAATAATAGAAACAGATCGTACACACTGAACCGTTGCGTTACTTTTTGGAAAACTCATGATGAAGTGGAACACTCCAGTTTAGCGAGTACAATCCGTACTATTTCTAATAATAATAGAAACAGATCGTACACACTGAACCGTTGCGTTATTTTTTGGAAAACTCTTGCCTTGATGTTGTGGAACACTCCAGTTTAGCGAGTACCATCCGTACTCCTTCTAATAATAATAGAAACAGATCGTACACACTGAACCGTTGCGTTATTTTTGATTTTTTGGAAAACTGTTGGCATGATGAACTAGAACACTCCAGTTTAGCGAGTACAATCCGTACTATTTCTAATAATAATAGAAACAGATCGTACACACTGAACCGTTGCGTTATTTTTGATTTTTTGGAAAACTGTTGGCATGATGAACTAGAACACTCTAGTTTAGCGAGTACAATCCGTACTATTTCTAATAATAATAGAAACAGATTGTACACACTGAACCGTTGCGTTATTTTTTGGAAAACTTTTGGCATGATGTAGTGGAACACTCCAGTTTAGCGAGTACAATCCGTACTATTTCTAATAATAATAGAAACAGATTGTACACACTGAACCGTTGCGTTATTTTTTGGAAAACTTTTGGCATGATGTAGTGGAACACTCCAGTTTAGCGAGTACAATCCGTACTATTTCTAATAATAATAGAAACAGATCCTACACACTGAACCGTTGCGTTATTTTTTTGAAAACTTTTGGCATGATGTAGTGGAACACTCCAGTTTAGCGAGTACAAACCGTACTATTTCTAATAATAATAGAAACAGATCGTACACACTGAACCGTTGCGTTACTCTTTGGAAAACTCATGATGAGGTGGAACACTCCAGTTTAGCGAGTACAATCCGTACTATTTCTAATAATAATAGAAACAGATCGTACACACTGAACCGTTGCGTTATTTTTTGGAAAACTTTTGGCATGATGTAGTGGAACACTCCAGTTTAGCGAGTACAATCCGTACTACTTCTAATAATAATAGAAACAGATCGTACACACTGAACCGTTGCGTTACTTTTTGGAAAACTCATGATGAAGTGGAACACTCCAGTTTAGCGAGTACAATCCGTACTATTTCTAATAATAATAGAAACAGATCGTACACACTGAACCGTTGCGTTATTTTTGATTTTTTGGAAAACTGTTGGCATGATGAACTAGAACACTCCAGTTTAGCGAGTACAATCCGTACTATTTCTAATAATAATAGAAACAGATCGTACACACTGAACCGTTGCGTTATTTTTTGGAAAACTTTTGGCATGATGTAGTGGAACACTCCAGTTTAGCGAGTACAATCCGTACTATTTCTAATAATAATAGAAACAGATTGTACACACTGAACCGTTGCGTTATTTTTTGGAAAACTTTTGGCATGATGTAGTGGAACACTCCAGTTTAGCGAGTACAATCCGTACTATTTCTAATAATAATAGAAACAGATCCTACACACTGAACCGTTGCGTTATTTTTTTGAAAACTTTTGGCATGATGTAGTGGAACACTCCAGTTTAGCGAGTACAAACCGTACTATTTCTAATAATAATAGAAACAGATCGTACACACTGAACCGTTGCGTTACTCTTTGGAAAACTCATGATGAGGTGGAACACTCCAGTTTAGCGAGTACAATCCGTACTATTTCTAATAATAATAGAAACAGATCGTACACACTGAACCGTTGCGTTATTTTTTGGAAAACTTTTGGCATGATGTAGTGGAACACTCCAGTTTAGCGAGTACAATCCGTACTACTTCTAATAATAATAGAAACAGATCGTACACACTGAACCGTTGCGTTACTTTTTGGAAAACTCATGATGAAGTGGAACACTCCAGTTTAGCGAGTACAATCCGTACTATTTCTAATAATAATAGAAACAGATCGTACACACTGAACCGTTGCGTTATTTTTTGGAAAACTTTTGGCATGATGTAGTGGAACACTCCAGTTTAGCGAGTACAATCCGTACTATTTCTAATAATAATAGAAACAGATTGTACACACTGAACCGTTGCGTTATTTTTTGGAAAACTTTTGGCATGATGTAGTGGAACACTCCAGTTTAGCGAGTACAATCCGTACTATTTCTAATAATAATAGAAACAGATCGTACACACTGAACCGTTGCGTTATTTTTTGGAAAACTTTTGGCATGATGTAGTGGAACACTCCAGTTTAGCGAGTACAAACCGTACTATTTCTAATAATAATAGAAACAGATCGTACACACTGAACCGTTGCGTTACTTTTTGGAAAACTCATGATGAGGTGGAACACTCCAGTTTAGCGAGTACAATCCGTACTATTTCTAATAATAATAGAAACAGATCGTACACACTGAACCGTTGCGTTATTTTTTGGAAAACTTTTGGCATGATGTAGTGGAACACTCCAGTTTAGCGAGTACAATCCGTACTATTTCTAATAATAATAGAAACAGATTGTATACACTGAACCGTTGCGTTATTTTTTGGAAAACTCTTGCCTTGATGTAGTGGAACACTCCAGTTTAGCGAGTACAATCCGTACTATTTCTTAAAATAATAGAAACAGATTGTATACACTGAACCGTTGCGTTATTTTTTTGGAAAACTCTTGCCATGATGAAGTGGAACACTCCAGTTTAGCGAGTACAATCCGTACTATCTCTAATAATAATAGAAACAGATTGTATACACTGAACCGTTGCGTTATTTTTTGGAAAACTCTTGCCTTGATGTAGTGGAACACTCCAGTTTAGCGAGTACAATCCGTACTATTTCTAATAATAATAGAAACAGATCGTACACACTGAACCGTTGCGTTATTTTTTGGAAAACTCTTGCCTTGATGTAGT
Organism: Ontholestes murinus; assembly: GCA_963969525.1. Lineage (NCBI taxonomy): Eukaryota > Metazoa > Arthropoda > Insecta > Coleoptera > Staphylinidae > Ontholestes > Ontholestes murinus. The sequence continues at coordinate 78,758,989 of OZ018387.1, forward strand.
GGAACACTCCAGTTTAGCGAGTACAATCCGTACTATTTCTTAAAATAATAGAAACAGATTGTATACACTGAACCGTTGCGTTATTTTTTGGAAAACTTTTGGTATGATGTAGTGAAACACTCCAGTTTAGCGAGTACAATCCGTACCATCTCTAATAATAATAGAAACAGATTGTATACACTGAACCGTTGCGTTATTTTTTGGAAAACTCTTGCCTTGATGTAGTGGAACACTCCAGTTTAGCGAGTACAATCCGTACTATTTCTTAAAATAATAGAAACAGATTGTATACACTGAACCGTTGCGTTATTTTTTGGAAAACTTTTGGTATGATGTAGTGAAACACTCCAGTTTAGCGAGTACAATCCGTACCATCTCTAATAATAATAGAAACAGATTGTATACACTGAACCGTTGCGTTACTTTTTGGAAAACTCATGATGAAGTGGAACACTCCAGTTTAGCGAGTACAATCCGTACTATTTCTAATAATAATAGAAACAGATTGTATACACTGAACCGTTGCGTTATTTTTTGGAAAACTCTTGCCATGATAAAGTGGAACACTCCAGTTTAGCGAGTACAATCCGTACTATTTCTAATAATAATAGAAACAGATCGTACACACTGAACCGTTGCGTTATTTTTGATTTTTTGGAAAACTGTTGGCATGATGAACTAGAACACTCCAGTTTAGCGAGTACAATCCGTACTATTTCTAATAATAATAGAAACAGATCGTACACACTGAACCGTTGCGTTATTTTTTGGAAAACTTTTGGCATGATGTAGTGGAACACTCCAGTTTAGCGAGTACAATCCGTACTATTTCTAATAATAATAGAAACAGATTGTACACACTGAACCGTTGCGTTATTTTTTGGAAAACTTTTGGCATGATGTAGTGGAACACTCCAGTTTAGCGAGTACAATCCGTACTATTTCTAATAATAATAGAAACAGATCCTACACACTGAACCGTTGCGTTATTTTTTTGAAAACTTTTGGCATGATGTAGTGGAACACTCCAGTTTAGCGAGTACAAACCGTACTATTTCTAATAATAATAGAAACAGATCGTACACACTGAACCGTTGCGTTACTCTTTGGAAAACTCATGATGAGGTGGAACACTCCAGTTTAGCGAGTACAATCCGTACTATTTCTAATAATAATAGAAACAGATCGTACACACTGAACCGTTGCGTTATTTTTTGGAAAACTTTTGGCATGATGTAGTGGAACACTCCAGTTTAGCGAGTACAAACCGTACTATTTCTAATAATAATAGAAACAGATCGTACACACTGAACCGTTGCGTTACTCTTTGGAAAACTCATGATGAGGTGGAACACTCCAGTTTAGCGAGTACAATCCGTACTATTTCTAATAATAATAGAAACAGATCGTACACACTGAACCGTTGCGTTATTTTTTGGAAAACTTTTGGCATGATGTAGTGGAACACTCCAGTTTAGCGAGTACAATCCGTACTACTTCTAATAATAATAGAAACAGATCGTACACACTGAACCGTTGCGTTACTTTTTGGAAAACTCATGATGAAGTGGAACACTCCAGTTTAGCGAGTACAATCCGTACTATTTCTAATAATAATAGAAACAGATCGTACACACTGAACCGTTGCGTTATTTTTTGGAAAACTCTTGCCTTGATGTTGTGGAACACTCCAGTTTAGCGAGTACCATCCGTACTCCTTCTAATAATAATAGAAACAGATCGTACACACTGAACCGTTGCGTTATTTTTGATTTTTTGGAAAACTGTTGGCATGATGAACTAGAACACTCCAGTTTAGCGAGTACAATCCGTACTATTTCTAATAATAATAGAAACAGATCGTACACACTGAACCGTTGCGTTATTTTTGATTTTTTGGAAAACTGTTGGCATGATGAACTAGAACACTCTAGTTTAGCGAGTACAATCCGTACTATTTCTAATAATAATAGAAACAGATTGTACACACTGAACCGTTGCGTTATTTTTTGGAAAACTTTTGGCATGATGTAGTGGAACACTCCAGTTTAGCGAGTACAATCCGTACTATTTCTAATAATAATAGAAACAGATTGTACACACTGAACCGTTGCGTTATTTTTTGGAAAACTTTTGGCATGATGTAGTGGAACACTCCAGTTTAGCGAGTACAATCCGTACTATTTCTAATAATAATAGAAACAGATCCTACACACTGAACCGTTGCGTTATTTTTTTGAAAACTTTTGGCATGATGTAGTGGAACACTCCAGTTTAGCGAGTACAAACCGTACTATTTCTAATAATAATAGAAACAGATCGTACACACTGAACCGTTGCGTTACTCTTTGGAAAACTCATGATGAGGTGGAACACTCCAGTTTAGCGAGTACAATCCGTACTATTTCTAATAATAATAGAAACAGATCGTACACACTGAACCGTTGCGTTATTTTTTGGAAAACTTTTGGCATGATGTAGTGGAACACTCCAGTTTAGCGAGTACAATCCGTACTACTTCTAATAATAATAGAAACAGATCGTACACACTGAACCGTTGCGTTACTTTTTGGAAAACTCATGATGAAGTGGAACACTCCAGTTTAGCGAGTACAATCCGTACTATTTCTAATAATAATAGAAACAGATCGTACACACTGAACCGTTGCGTTATTTTTTGGAAAACTTTTGGCATGATGTAGTGGAACACTCCAGTTTAGCGAGTACAATCCGTACTATTTCTAATAATAATAGAAACAGATTGTACACACTGAACCGTTGCGTTATTTTTTGGAAAACTTTTGGCATGATGTAGTGGAACACTCCAGTTTAGCGAGTACAATCCGTACTATTTCTAATAATAATAGAAACAGATCGTACACACTGAACCGTTGCGTTATTTTTTGGAAAACTTTTGGCATGATGTAGTGGAACACTCCAGTTTAGCGAGTACAAACCGTACTATTTCTAATAATAATAGAAACAGATCGTACACACTGAACCGTTGCGTTACTTTTTGGAAAACTCATGATGAGATGGAACACTCCAGTTTAGCGAGTACAATCCGTACTATTTCTAATAATAATAGAAACAGATCGTACACACTGAACCGTTGCGTTATTTTTTGGAAAACTTTTGGCATGATGTAGTGGAACACTCCAGTTTAGCGAGTACAATCCGTACTATTTCTTAAAATAATAGAAACAGATTGTATACACTGAACCGTTGCGTTATTTTTTTGGAAAACTCTTGCCATGATGAAGTGGAACACTCCAGTTTAGCGAGTACAATCCGTACTATCTCTAATAATAATAGAAACAGATTGTATACACTGAACCGTTGCGTTATTTTTTGGAAAACTCTTGCCTTGATGTAGTGGAACACTCCAGTTTAGCGAGTACAATCCGTACTATTTCTAATAATAATAGAAACAGATCGTACACACTGAACCGTTGCGTTATTTTTTGGAAAACTCTTGCCTTGATGTAGTGGAACACTCCAGTTTAGCGAGTACAATCCGTACTATTTCTTAAAATAATAGAAACAGATTGTATACACTGAACCGTTGCGTTATTTTTTTGGAAAACTCTTGCCATGATGAAGTGGAACACTCCAGTTTAGCGAGTACAATCCGTACTATTTCTAATAATAATAGAAACAGATTGTATACACTGAACCGTTGCGTTATTTTTTGGAAAACTCTTGCCTTGATGTAGTGGAACACTCCAGTTTAGCGAGTACAATCCGTACTATCTCTAATAATAATAGAAACAGATTGTATACACTGAACCGTTGCGTTATTTTTTGGAAAACTCTTGCCTTGATGTAGTGGAACACTCCAGTTTAGCGAGTACAATCCGTACTATTTCTTAAAATAATAGAAACAGATTGTATACACTGAACCGTTGCGTTATTTTTTGGAAAACTTTTGGTATGATGTAGTGAAACACTCCAGTTTAGCGAGTACAATCCGTACCATCTCTAATAATAATAGAAACAGATTGTATACACTGAACCGTTGCGTTATTTTTTGGAAAACTCTTGCCTTGATGTAGTGGAACACTCCAGTTTAGCGAGTACAATCCGTACTATTTCTAATAATAATAGAAACAGATCGTACACACTGAACCGTTGCGTTATTTTTTGGAAAACTCTTGCCTTGATGTAGTGGAACACTCCAGTTTAGCGAGTACAATCCGTACTATCTCTAATAATAATAGAAACAGATTGTATACACTGAACCGTTGCGTTATTTTTTGGAAAACTCTTGCCTTGATGTAGTGGAACACTCCAGTTTAGCGAGTACAATCCGTACTATCTCTAATAATAATAGAAACAGATTGTATACACTGAACCGTTGCGTTATTTTTTTGGAAAACTCTTGCCATGATGAAGTGGAACACTCCAGTTTAGCGAGTACAATCCGTACTATCTCTAATAATAATAGAAACAGATTGTATACACTGAACCGTTGCGTTATTTTTTGGAAAACTCTTGCCTTGATGTAGTGGAACACTCCAGTTTAGCGAGTACAATCCGTACTATTTCTAATAATAATAGAAACAGATCGTACACACTGAACCGTTGCGTTATTTTTTGGAAAACTCTTGCCTTGATGTAGTGGAACACTCCAGTTTAGCGAGTACAATCCGTACTATTTCTTAAAATAATAGAAACAGATTGTATACACTGAACCGTTGCGTTATTTTTTGGAAAACTTTTGGTATGATGTAGTGAAACACTCCAGTTTAGCGAGTACAATCCGTACCATCTCTAATAATAATAGAAACAGATTGTATACACTGAACCGTTGCGTTATTTTTTGGAAAACTCTTGCCTTGATGTAGTGGAACACTCCAGTTTAGCGAGTACAATCCGTACTATTTCTTAAAATAATAGAAACAGATTGTATACACTGAACCGTTGCGTTATTTTTTGGAAAACTTTTGGTATGATGTAGTGAAACACTCCAGTTTAGCGAGTACAATCCGTACCATCTCTAATAATAATAGAAACAGATTGTATACACTGAACCGTTGCGTTACTTTTTGGAAAACTCATGATGAAGTGGAACACTCCAGTTTAGCGAGTACAATCCGTACTATTTCTAATAATAATAGAAACAGATTGTATACACTGAACCGTTGCGTTATTTTTTGGAAAACTCTTGCCATGATAAAGTGGAACACTCCAGTTTAGCGAGTACAATCCGTACTATTTCTAATAATAATAGAAACAGATCGTACACACTGAACCGTTGCGTTATTTTTGATTTTTTGGAAAACTGTTGGCATGATGAACTAGAACACTCCAGTTTAGCGAGTACAATCCGTACTATTTCTAATAATAATAGAAACAGATCGTACACACTGAACCGTTGCGTTATTTTTTGGAAAACTTTTGGCATGATGTAGTGGAACACTCCAGTTTAGCGAGTACAATCCGTACTACTTCTAATAATAATAGAAACAGATCGTACACACTGAACCGTTGCGTTACTTTTTGGAAAACTCATGATGAAGTGGAACACTCCAGTTTAGCGAGTACAATCCGTACTATTTCTAATAATAATAGAAACAGATCGTACACACTGAACCGTTGCGTTACTTTTTGGAAAACTCATGATGAGGTGGAACACTCCAGTTTAGCGAGTACAATCCGTACTATTTCTAATAATAATAGAAACAGATCGTACACACTGAACCGTTGCGTTATTTTTTGGAAAACTATTGGCATGATGTAGTGGAACACTCCAGTTTAGCGAGTACAATCCGTACTATTTCTAATAATAATAGAAACAGATTGTATACACTGAACCGTTGCGTTATTTTTTGGAAAACTCTTGCCTTGATGTAGTGGAACACTCCAGTTTAGCGAGTACAATCCGTACTATTTCTTAAAATAATAGAAACAGATTGTATACACTGAACCGTTGCGTTATTTTTTTGGAAAACTCTTGCCATGATGAAGTGGAACACTCCAGTTTAGCGAGTACAATCCGTACTATCTCTAATAATAATAGAAACAGATTGTATACACTGAACCGTTGCGTTATTTTTTGGAAAACTCTTGCCTTGATGTAGTGGAACACTCCAGTTTAGCGAGTACAATCCGTACTATTTCTAATAATAATAGAAACAGATCGTACACACTGAACCGTTGCGTTATTTTTTGGAAAACTCTTGCCTTGATGTAGTGGAACACTCCAGTTTAGCAAGTACAATCCGTACTATTTCTTAAAATAATAGAAACAGATTGTATACACTGAACCGTTGCGTTATTTTTTGGAAAACTTTTGGTATGATGTAGTGAAACACTCCAGTTTAGCGAGTACAATCCGTACCATCTCTAATAATAATAGAAACAGATTGTATACACTGAACCGTTGCGTTATTTTTTGGAAAACTTTTGGTATGATGTAGTGGAACACTCCAGTTTAGCGAGTACAATCCGTACCATCTCTAATAATAATAGAAACAGATTGTATACACTGAACCGTTGCGTTATTTTTTGGAAAACTTTTGGTATGATGTAGTGGAACACTCCAGTTTAGCGAGTACAATCCGTACTATCTCTAATAATAATAGAAACAGATTGTATACACTAAACCGTTGCGTTAGCGAATACAATCCGTACTATCTCTAATAATAATAGAAACAGATTGTATACACTGAACCGTTGCGTTATTTTTTGGAAAACTCTTGGCTTGATGTAGTGGAACACTCCAGTTTAGCGAGTACAATCCGTATACTCTAATAATAATAGAAACAGATTGTATACACTGAACCGTTGCGTTAGCGAGTACAATCCGTACTATCTCTAATAATAATAGAAACAGATTGTATACACTGAACCGTTGCGTTATTTTTTGGAAAACTCTTGCCATGATAAAGTGGAACACTCCAGTTTAGCGAGTACAATCCGTACTATCTCTAATAATAATAGAAACAGATTGTATACACTGAACCGTTGCGTTATTTTTTGGAAAACTTTTGGTATGATGTAGTGGAACACTCCAGTTTAGCGAGTACAATCCGTACTATCTCTAATAATAATAGAAACAGATTGTATACACTGAACCGTTGCGTTAGCGAGTACAATCCGTACTATCTCTAATAATAATAGAAACAGATTGTATACACTGAACCGTTGCGTTATTTTTTGGAAAACTCTTGCCATGATAAAGTGGAACACTCCAGTTTAGCGAGTACAATCCGTACTATTTCTAATAATAATAGAAACAGATCGTACACACTGAACCGTTGCGTTATTTTTTGGAAAACTCTTGCCTTGATGTTGTGGAACACTCCAGTTTAGCGAGTACCATCCGTACTATTTCTAATAATAATAGAAACAGATCGTACACACTGAACCGTTGCGTTATTTTTTGGAAAACTCTTGGCTTGATGTAGTGGAACACTCCAGTTTAGCGAGTACAATCCGTACTATCTCTAATAATAATAGAAACAGATTGTATACACTGAACCGTTGCGTTAGCGAGTACAATCCGTACTATCTCTAATAATAATAGAAACAGATTGTATACACTGAACCGTTGCGTTATTTTTTGGAAAACTCTTGCCATGATAAAGTGGAACACTCCAGTTTAGCGAGTACAATCCGTACTATTTCTAATAATAATAGAAACAGATCGTACACACTGAACCGTTGCGTTATTTTTTGGAAAACTCTTGCCTTGATGTTGTGGAACACTCCAGTTTAGCGAGTACCATCCGTACTATTTCTAATAATAATAGAAACAGATCGTACACACTGAACCGTTGCGTTATTTTTTGGAAAACTCTTGCCTTGATGTAGTGGAACACTCCAGTTTAGCGTGTACAATCCGTACTATTTCTAATAATAATAGAAACAGATCGTACACACTGAACCGTTGCGTTATTTTTTGGAAAACTTTTGGCATGATGTAGTGGAACACTCCAGTTGAGCGAGTACAATCCGTACTATCTCTTAAAATAATAGAAACAGATTGTATACACTGAACCGTTGCGTTATTTTTTGGAAAACTTTTGGCATGATGTAGTGGAACACTCCAGTTTAGCGAGTACAATCCGTACTATCTCTTAAAATAATAGAAACAGATTGTATACACTGAACCGTTCCGTCATTTTCTAGAAAACTTTTGGTATGATGTAGTGGAACACTCCAGTTTAGCGTGTACAATCCGTACTATCTCTAATAATAATAGAAACAGATTGTATACACTGAACCGTTGCGTTATTTTTTGGAAAACTCTTGCCATGATAAAGTGGAACACTCCAGTTTAGCGAGTACAATCCGTACTATTTCTAATAATAATAGAAACAGATCGTACACACTGAACCGTTGCGTTACTTCTTGGAAAACTCATGATGATGTGGAACACTCCAGTTTAGCGAGTACAATCCGTACTATTTCTAATAATAATAGAAACAGATCGTACACACTGAACCGTTGCGTTACTTCTTGGAAAACTCATGATGATGTGGAACACTCCAGTTTAGCGAGTACAATCCGTACTATTTCTAATAATAATAGAAACAGATCGTACACACTGAACCGTTGCGTTACTTCTTGGAAAACTCATGATGATGTGGAACACTCCAGTTTAGCGTGTACAATCCGTACTATCTCTAATAATAATAGAAACAGATTGTATACACTGAACCGTTGCGTTATTTTTTGGAAAACTTTTGGCATGATGTAGTGGAACACTCCAGTTTAGCGAGTACAATCCGTACTATCTCTTAAAATAATAGAAACAGATTGTATACACTGAACCGTTCCGTCATTTTCTAGAAAACTTTTGGTATGATGTAGTGGAACACTCCAGTTTAGCGTGTACAATCCGTACTATCTCTAATAATAATAGAAACAGATTGTATACACTGAACCGTTGCGTTATTTTTTGGAAAACTCTTGCCTTGATGTAGTGGAACACTCCAGTTTAGCGTGTACAATCCGTACTATTTCTAATAATAATAGAAACAGATCGTACACACTGAACCGTTGCGTTATTTTTTGGAAAACTTTTGGCATGATGTAGTGGAACACTCCAGTTGAGCGAGTACAATCCGTACTATTTCTTAAAATAATAGAAACAGATTGTATACACTGAACCGTTGCGTTATTTTTTGGAAAACTTTTGGCTTGATGTAGTGGAACACTCCAGTTTAGCGAGTACAATCCGTACTATCTCTTAAAATAATAGAAACAGATTGTATACACTGAACCGTTCCGTCATTTTCTAGAAAACTTTTGGTATGATGTAGTGGAACACTCCAGTTTAGCGTGTACAATCCGTACTATCTCTAATAATAATAGAAACAGATTGTATACACTGAACCGTTGCGTTATTTTTTGGAAAACTCTTGGCTTGATGTAGTGGAACACTCCAGTTTAGCGTGTACAATCCGTACTATTTCTAATAATAATAGAAACAGATCGTACACACTGAACCGTTGCGTAATTCTTTGGAAAACTTTTGGCATGATGTAGTGGAACACTCCAGTTTAGCGAGTACAATCCGTACTATCTCTTAAAATAATAGAAACAGATTGTATACACTGAACCGTTCCGTCATTTTCTAGAAAACTTTTGGTATGATGTAGTGGAACACTCCAGTTTAGCGTGTACAATCCGTACTATCTCTAATAATAATAGAAACAGATTGTATACACTGAACCGTTGCGTTATTTTTTGGAAAACTCTTGCCATGATAAAGTGGAACACTCCAGTTTAGCGAGTACAATCCGTACTATTTCTAATAATAATAGAAACAGATCGTACACACTGAACCGTTGCGTTATTTTTTGGAAAACTTTTGGCATGATGTAGTGGAACACTCCAGTTGAGCGAGTACAATCCGTACTATCTCTAATAATAATAGAAACAGATCGTACACACTGAACCGTTGCGTTATTTTTTGGAAAACTTTTGGCATGATGTAGTGGAACACTCCAGTTTAGCGAGTACAATCCGTACTATTTCTAATAATAATAGAAACAGATCGTACACACTGAACCGTTGCGTTATTTTTTGGAAAACTTTTGGCATGATGTAGTGGAACACTCCAGTTGAGCGAGTACAATCCGTACTATCTCTAATAATAATAGAAACAGATCGTACACACTGAACCGTTGCGTTATTTTTTGGAAAACTTTTGGCATGATGTAGTGGAACACTCCAGTTTAGCGAGTACAATCCGTACTATTTCTAATAATAATAGAAACAGATCGTACACACTGAACCGTTGCGTTATTTTTTGGAAAATTTTGGCCTGATGTAGTGGAACACTCCAGTTTAGCGAGTACAATCCGTACTATTTCTAATAATAATAGAAACAGATCGTACACACTGAACCGTTGCGTTACTTTTTGGAAAACTCATGATGAAGTGGAACACTCCAGTTTAGCGAGTACAATCCGTACTATTTCTAATAATAATAGAAACAGATCGTACACACTGAACCGTTGCGTTATTTTTGATTTTTTTGGGAAACTGTTGGCATGATGAACTAGAACACTCCAGTTTAGCGAGTACAATCCGTACTATTTCTAATAATAATAGAAACAGATCGTACACACTGAACCGTTGCGTTATTTTTGATTTTTTGGGAAACTGTTGGCATGATGAACTAGAACACTCCAGTTTAGCGAGTACAATCCGTACTATTTCTTAAAATAATAGAAACAGATTGTATACACTGAACCGTTGCGTTATTTTTTGGAAAACTCTTGCCATGATGAAGTGGAACACTCCAGTTTAGCGAGTACAATCCGTACTATTTCTAATAATAATAGAAACAGATTGTATACACTGAACCGATGCGTTATTTTTTGGAAAACTCTTGCCTTGATGTAGTGGAACACTCCAGTTTAGCGAGTACAATCCGTACTATTTCTAATAATAATGGAAACAGATCGTACACACTGAACCGTTGCGTTATTTTTGATTTTTTGGGAAACTGTTGGCATGATGAACTAGAACACTCCAGTTTAGCGAGTACAATCCGTACTATTTCTTAAAATAATAGAAACAGATTGTATACACTGAACCGTTGCGTTATTTTTTGGAAAACTCTTGCCATGATGAAGTGGAACACTCCAGTTTAGCGAGTACAATCCGTACTATTTCTAATAATAATAGAAACAGATTGTATACACTGAACCGATGCGTTATTTTTTGGAAAACTCTTGCCTTGATGTAGTGGAACACTCCAGTTTAGCGAGTACAATCCGTACTATTTCTAATAATAATAGAAACAGATCGTACACACTGAACCGTTGCGTTATTTTTGATTTTTTGGGAAACTGTTGGCATGATGAACTAGAACACTCCAGTTTAGCGAGTACAATCCGTACTATTTCTAATAATAATAGAAACAGATCGTACACACTGAACCGTTGCGTTATTTTTGATTTTTTGGGAAACTGTTGGCATGATGAACTAGAACACTCCAGTTTAGCGAGTACAATCCGTACTATCTCTTAAAATAATAGAAACAGATTGTATACACTGAACCGTTGCGTTATTTTTTTGGAAAACTCTTGGCTTGATGTAGTGGACCACTCCAGTTTAGCGAGTACAATCCGTACTATCTCTAATAATAATAGAAACAGATCGTACACACTGAACCGTTGCGTTATTTTTTGGAAAACTTTTGGTATGATGTAGTGGAACACTCCAGTTTAGCGTGTACAATCCGTACTATTTATAATAATAATAGAAACAGATAGTACACACTGAACCGTAGCGTTATTTTTTGGAAAACTTTTGGCATGTTGTAGTGGAACACTCCAGTTTAGCGAGTACAATCCGTACTATTTCTTAAAATAATAGAAACAGATTGTATACACTGAACCGTTGCGTTATTTTTTGGAAAACTCTTGCCATGATGAAGTGGAACACTCCAGTTTAGCGAGTACAATCCGTACTATTTCTAATAATAATAGAAACAGATTGTATACACTGAACCGATGCGTTATTTTTTGGAAAACTCTTGCCTTGATGTAGTGGAACACTCCAGTTTAGCGAGTACAATCCGTACTATTTCTAATAATAATAGAAACAGATCGTACACACTGAACCGTTGCGTTATTTTTGATTTTTTGGAAAACTGTTGGCATGATGAACTAGAACACTCCAGTTTAGCGAGTACAATCCGTACTATCTCTTAAAATAATAGAAACAGATTGTATACACTGAACCGTTGCGTTATTTTTTTGGAAAACTCTTGGCTTGATGTAGTGGAACACTCCAGTTTAGCGAGTACAATCCGTACTATCTCTTAAAATAATAGAAACAGATTGTATACACTGAACCGTTCCGTCATTTTCTAGAAAACTTTTGGTATGATGTAGTGGAACACTCCAGTTTAGCGTGTACAATCCGTACTATCTCTAATAATAATAGAAACAGATTGTATACACTGAACCGTTGCGTTATTTTTTGGAAAACTCTTGGCTTGATGTAGTGGAACACTCCAGTTTAGCGTGTACAATCCGTACTATTTCTAATAATAATAGAAACAGATCGTACACACTGAACCGTTGCGTTATTCTTTGGAAAACTTTTGGCATGATGTAGTGGAACACTCCAGTTTAGCGAGTACAATCCGTACTATCTCTTAAAATAATAGAAACAGATTGTATACACTGAACCGTTCCGTCATTTTCTAGAAAACTTTTGGTATGATGTAGTGGAACACTCCAGTTTAGCGTGTACAATCCGTACTATCTCTAATAATAATAGAAACAGATTGTATACACTGAACCGTTGCGTTATTTTTTGGAAAACTCTTGCCATGATAAAGTGGAACACTCCAGTTTAGCGAGTACAATCCGTACTATTTCTAATAATAATAGAAACAGATCGTACACACTGAACCGTTGCGTTATTTTTTGGAAAACTTTTGGCATGATGTAGTGGAACACTCCAGTTGAGCGAGTACAATCCGTACTATCTCTAATAATAATAGAAACAGATCGTACACACTGAACCGTTGCGTTATTTTTTGGAAAACTTTTGGCATGATGTAGTGGAACACTCCAGTTTAGCGAGTACAATCCGTACTATTTCTAATAATAATAGAAACAGATCGTACACACTGAACCGTTGCGTTATTTTTTGGAAAACTTTTGGCATGATGTAGTGGAACACTCCAGTTGAGCGAGTACAATCCGTACTATCTCTAATAATAATAGAAACAGATCGTACACACTGAACCGTTGCGTTATTTTTTGGAAAACTTTTGGCATGATGTAGTGGAACACTCCAGTTTAGCGAGTACAATCCGTACTATTTCTAATAATAATAGAAACAGATCGTACACACTGAACCGTTGCGTTATTTTTTGGAAAATTTTGGCCTGATGTAGTGGAACACTCCAGTTTAGCGAGTACAATCCGTACTATTTCTAATAATAATAGAAACAGATCGTACACACTGAACTGTTGCGTTACTTTTTGGAAAACTCATGATGAAGTGGAACACTCCAGTTTAGCGAGTACAATCCGTACTATTTCTAATAATAATAGAAACAGATCGTACACACTGAACCGTTGCGTTATTTTTGATTTTTTGGGAAACTGTTGGCATGATGAACTAGAACACTCCAGTTTAGCGAGTACAATCCGTACTATTTCTTGAAATAATAGAAACAGATTGTATACACTGAACCGTTGCGTTATTTTTTGGAAAACTCTTGCCATGATGAAGTGGAACACTCCAGTTTAGCGAGTACAATCCGTACTATCTCTAATAATAATAGAAACAGATTGTATACACTGAACCGCTGCGTTATTTTTGAAAAACTCTTGCCTTGATGTAGTGGAACACTCCAGTTTAGCGAGTACAATCCGTACTATTTCTAATAATAATAGAAACAGATTGTATACACTGAACCGTTGCGTTATTTTTTGGAAAACTCTTGCCTTGATGTAGTGGAACACTCCAGTTTAGCGAGTACAATCCGTACTATCTCTAATAATAATAGAAACAGATTGTATACACTGAACCGTTGCGTTATTTTTTTGGAAAACTCTTGGCTTGATGTAGTGGAACACTCCAGTTTAGCGAGTACAATCCGTACTATTTCTAATAATAATAGTAACAGATCGTACACACTGAACCGTTGCGTTATTTTTGATTTTTTGGGAAACTGTTGGCATGATGAACTAGAACACTCCAGTTTAGCGAGTACAATCCGTACTATTTCTAATAATAATAGAAACAGATCGTACACACTGAACCGTTGCGTTATTTTTGATTTTTTGGGAAACTGTTGGCATGATGAACTAGAACACTCCAGTTTAGCGAGTACAATCCGTACTATCTCTTAAAATAATAGAAACAGATTGTATACACTGAACCGTTGCGTTATTTTTTTGGAAAACTCTTGGCTTGATGTAGTGGACCACTCCAGTTTAGCGAGTACAATCCGTACTATCTCTAATAATAATAGAAACAGATCGTACACACTGAACCGTTGCGTTATTTTTTGGAAAACTTTTGGTATGATGTAGTGGAACACTCCAGTTTAGCGTGTACAATCCGTACTATTTCTAATAATAATAGAAACAGATAGTACACACTGAACCGTAGCGTTATTTTTTGGAAAACTTTTGGCATGTTGTAGTGGAACACTCCAGTTTAGCGAGTACAATCCGTACTATTTCTTAAAATAATAGAAACAGATTGTATACACTGAACCGTTGCGTTATTTTTTGGAAAACTCTTGCCATGATGAAGTGGAACACTCCAGTTTAGCGAGTACAATCCGTACTATTTCTAATAATAATAGAAACAGATTGTATACACTGAACCGATGCGTTATTTTTTGGAAAACTCTTGCCTTGATGTAGTGGAACACTCCAGTTTAGCGAGTACAATCCGTACTATTTCTAATAATAATAGAAACAGATCGTACACACTGAACCGTTGCGTTATTTTTGATTTTTTGGAAAACTGTTGGCATGATGAACTAGAACACTCCAGTTTAGCGAGTACAATCCGTACTATCTCTTAAAATAATAGAAACAGATTGTATACACTGAACCGTTGCGTTATTTTTTTGGAAAACTCTTGGCTTGATGTAGTGGAACACTCCAGTTTAGCGAGTACAATCCGTACTATTGCTAATAATAATAGAAACAGATTGTATAGACTGAACCGTTGCGTTATTTTTTGGAAAACTCTTGCCTTGATGTAGTGGAACACTCCAGTTTAGCGAGTACAATCCGTACTATTTCTTAAAATAATAGAAACAGATTGTATACACTGAACCGTTGCGTTATTTTTTGGAAAACTTTTGGTATGATGTAGTGAAACACTCCAGTTTAGCGTGTACAATCCGTACTATCTCTAATAATAATAGAAACAGATTGTATACACTGAACCGTTGCGTTATTTTTTGGAAAACTCTTGCCTTGATGTAGTGGAACACTCCAGTTTAGCGAGTACAATCCGTACTATTTCTAATAATAATAGAAACAGATTGTATACACTGAACCGTTGCGTTATTTTTTGGAAAACTCTTGCCATGATGAAGTGGAACACTCCAGTTTAGCGAGTACAATCCGTACTATTTCTAATAATAATAGAAACAGATCGTACACACTGAACGGTAGCGGAATTCGGGGATAATACTTGCACGATGAAGTCAAATACTGCAGTTTAGTGGGTTCAATCCGTACTATTTAAAATAATAATAGAAACGGATTGTACACACTGAACCCCAGTAGTAATGTTAAGTATTGAATGATCTACTTGTACTGATAAATACTTAGTCTTCTCGTGTCCTTTTATTCTTACAGGGGATCTGTTCCAGTAGGTGGTGGGGATAGGGTGGGTTAATTACACGATAATCGTTTCACATTTTCTACCTGACATAATTCTTGGTAAACCCTTAATCTGTTTATAAGAATTATTTCATTTCACTTAACGTTCTTTCTTCATATGTTTTATAATACCTCAAATTCATATATATTATTTAAAGTTGAGGTAATGAATTTATTTTTGAATTACTTTTTTGACTAGGTCGACTTTCCAACTGTATATTTTTATTGATATTGAATGATTTTGTATTAGTATTAAAGAAAATTTTATTTAAATCTCTTACTATTTTATATGTTCTCTGATTGTATTGGCTAAGTGGTAATATTAGAGGAGTCGTGGAAACATTTTGAACAGATTGATTTAAAATTGTTGTAGTATTAAAATAAAAGATTATTTGATAAATTTTTAATTTCACGTTTTGCTAAGAAAAGAGAACACTAGCTTAAGATTTGTTTGGTGGTAGATTTACTATCATTATCCACAGAATTTTTAGCGTCATTATTATAACATTAGACTAGTTAGATAAAGTCTTGTAGAATATAACGACCCCAAATTTGATTGGAAATCTAAAATTATATCTGAGCTAAATCAGACGAGCACCCTTAAGGTACTGTTTTTCATGTGAGTAATGATGTTAGGTTCGTGAAAATTATGTGCCTGAATTTTATTTTCGTAACTAAATAGACGAATGTGTAAATTAGTGCCAATCACAATTTCTAAGTATTTCAAGCATTATTATATAGATTTTATTTTAGGACAAGTAATTGTAGTAATTTATTTAGATAAATTAGATGAAATTAATCCAAAAGCCCATATAAGCATGGTAATTAATGCATAATAATTATAATTAATTCATAATATTTAATCCGATCGAGTTCAATAATGACTTGATTTAATTTTTTTAATACATTTTTGTATATTAGCTAATGTTATAAAGATTAAGATTTAATAATTAAAGTAATTTACAGTTATATATACTAAGTTATGATAATTAAATGAAAACAAATTCCTTTGAGTAAATAAAAATATTGCAACAGTGGGTTATACATAAACTATTTATTCTTATTCATTTAATCGAATGCTATTATTAAAATATTAAAAAATTGATAAATAGTTCAATGGCTACAAACAACAAATGTTCTTCATATGTTACCAATTTAGTAATATTCAATTTAATGAATCAATTCCAAATAGGATGATAGATTGTAAAATGTTACAATGATTTCATATGATTACTTTTATTATTAAAACCACTGGACTGGTAAATCAATATTTTTTTTTTATTTACTATAAACATATACTATTTAATTTATTACGTTTATTTAACATAATTAACACAGAATCACTTCTTCTCTTTATTGGATTGATGTAGCTGTTACTTATTTAAATTCCAAGTGGTAAATTAAACGCTTTGATAATTTATACAGATTTTTAATGTCCAAACTTTAAATTCTTTCCCCACAAAGTAGCTCAGCTGGCCTTTTTATTTTAATCTAAAACCTTTTCCGAATAAGATCGTTAATGTCAGATTTAATACGTTTGTTGTTTTGAAAAAATTTAACGTTTCTTCATACATTTCGTAAACCAGGTAATACTGAGTATTGTAAAATAGAAATTGGTGTAATTAACACTAATCCCATTTCGGGAATCTTCCTTTTGTATACAAACCTACAGTGGATTTATTCTGCATAGGATTTATTCTCCTTTCGGGGAAAGGATCAACGGCGGTTTATCCAGAACACTTATTGTAATCTCTATTATTTTATTAGACTAGGCGTTTGTAGAACTCTCATTGGGTAGAATAGGGATTTTTAATAGAATGCTAATTGTAACCCTAACTTTATATAATGTTTTTTTAACTAATTGTGAATAATATTTTTAATAATGCTTATATTAATTGTTATAGTAATATCAATAGCAAACAAAAGTTTGCTATTGATAATGGTTACATTGTATCCGAAATGTACATCTAGCATTTAATAAAACAAGTAAAAAAAAGTGCCAAACTGTGTTTTACCCAAACAACCAAATTAAATTGTTATAGTGTTGAACGTTAAATGAACGATGTGGGTCATTTTTGTTAAAATCACAAATTAAAAGCAATCAAAATGACAATAAAATTATTCATCCTACTAAATGTGACAGTTTTATACTATACCAGCTACTTTTTTCAGTGGACTGAATAATTAAAAAAATATAAATAATCTGAGTGTAAATGAACACATTATTTTGAGGAGGCTTTTCCTAAAAGTGCAGAACTTGTCAACTTTAGGCCAATTTCACTCTTGCCGCTCTTTTCAAAAATAATTGAAAAATTGCAGTTCGATCAATTCTATCATTTTGAAACAAATAACTTATTTTCACCAGCACAACATGGACAAGGTGAATTGACAATAATAGCAACTATTACATTAAATACAGAGATTCTG
The DNA here is from genome assembly GCA_963969525.1 of Ontholestes murinus. Taxonomy (NCBI): domain Eukaryota; kingdom Metazoa; phylum Arthropoda; class Insecta; order Coleoptera; family Staphylinidae; genus Ontholestes; species Ontholestes murinus. Next base: position 78,777,255 of record OZ018387.1, read on the forward strand.
GTTTCTTCAGAGGATGGCAACTTTACATTTGTAACATACACTGATTTGGCTAGCAAAATCAAGAAATGGTGTTAATTATTATGACATACGTTTCCATAATAATTTGCCAGAAAACGTAATTCTTTTTGTTCCAAAGAATTTCAAGATACAAGATAAAAAATTGCATTCTATACTTTGAAAGAATACTTTTATTTTCAGTTTTATTTCATGTTTTCTGACGTATGTAAACATTTTCGGTATTGACATTAATAAATTATTATTATCAATTTGTTAATATTTAAATAATAACATTTATTCGAATAATACAAAAGTAACACAATTTTTGTAAATAAAACGTAATATTTTAAGGTTTATTCTAAATACTTTCTGTATAACGTACTTTTTCATTATATCTTATTTACTAAATATTAATTTGAATTAATTGAATTAATTATCATAATTTGCTGGATGGATTAACCGATAATCTCATCATTAAGCTTGATCGGATTAAATATTATGCATTCATTGCAATAATTATGCATTGATTACCATAAATCCATGCTTATATGTGATTTTGGATTAAATGCATTTATTACACCTAAATTTCTAGTTCTAAAATAAAATCTATACAATAACTATTAAAAATAAAAACTAATTCTAATTTTAATATAATTTCTAGTTCTAAAATAAAATCTTTACAATAACTATTAAAAATAAAAACTAATAAACACTATTTTTACTTAGGAATTGTGGTAGATATTAACCTATACCTTCGTTTTAATAGTTACGAATATAAAATTCAGTCATATATATTTCAGGAACTTTAAAATATGTATACATATTTTATTAGCTGTAGACAAGTTTTTGATGCCAGGCCCAAATGGCCAAATTAAAAAAAAAAATATATATATGTACAATAATTTGAGGTCTTTTATTCATTTCTCACATGACTAATAATACATTACGAGTGCTGGTCTGATTTAGCTATGATTTTAGATTTTCAATCTAATTCGTTGTCAATTTTATTAAATTTCGTTATATTATATTATATAATATTTTTAAATATTTTTACACATAGAAAAAATATTTACTAGGATGATTTTAAGTTTTAGATTTAGTATTTTCTACGTATTCTATTGTTAAAAAAAAATAAAAACAGCAACCAAAAACTTTCCATAAATCATTCCAATATCCATTAAAAATAAACAAAATAAAAACTAAACTAAACTGCACAAAATTGTTGTAAACAGATATAAAATTTTAAATACTGAATGTTCGCCTTTAAATTCTAGCTAATATTCAAATCGCTTCGTTTTTTGCCTGACGAGGGCCATGTTCACGTATTTTTTTTTTAGTTATGGATATTTCGAATTAATAGAAAATGTTGTTATTATGGCTTAAGTTTTCACGTGTATGTAATATCTGTAGGCTAATGAGACCTAGTTTTTTTTTTAAATAAATGCAAATCGAGGGTTCCATTGACGTTCTAAGGTTCCCCTTCATACAATTAATTACTTATGCTGTTACTATTTGAGGATTCAATAAAAGTCATTCACTCAGGAACATATCAATTTATTAATTTTGTACACAACGACATCAAAACCTCTATTGATTATAAAAAATAATCACATTATTTAAATGTAGGTATAACTTCTTCCTCTTCGGGTACTTATTTGTTAAGAATATTGGCGACCATCCTGGATATGACTACTTTATTTACGTATATAGTTCGGAGGTAGTTTTTCAGAACCGTGTTCTTAAGTTTATTCTTCATTTTCCTTGTCCTCTTTTACTTTCTCGTGGAAAACAGATTTTAGAAGACGGTATTTGATCTCGTTTCTCATAATGTGTGCAAATTATTTATTTCAGTGTTCTTCTCTTGATCGTTTTCAATTTCTTCATTCGTTCCATCACTGCATTGTTGGTAACTCTGTCTAACCAAGAGATCCTCAATATTCCCCTGTATAGCCACATTCCGAAGTGTTCTTTGTGTTGCTTTGGTTATTGTCCATGACTCCATTCTATAAAAGAGTATCGAGGAAATATAGTACCGAAAAGACTGATTTTGTTATCTTAAATTAATGTAGACTAATTTATAATTTTACTAATTTATCTAAAAAGGGTAGGTTTGTATTAAATGTATTAAACAGTTTATTAGTAATCACTTACACTTCGCTTAAATGATTACTTATTTATGCATTAATTCAATTAAATTCAGTCGCATTTTTCAATAAATTCAAAGAAATTAAACTAAATTATTCTCCATAATTATTTCTTAGATAGTAAAAATAAGACTTTTATTCTTAAATAAAATACTAGCCTCTTTGCGCTGTTTACTATAAAAACGATAAAATTAGTTGTTTAACTCAAGTTGATGTGCTTTAATACTATCGTATCTGTTGCCACAAATAAGCAGCTTTTTATAAGAATCATCTACCTTCCTTTACAATTGTTGAACACGATATGTCATAAGGATTATTAATTTTTGGGCTACTGTTCATCATAGTATATATAAGTGACCTCCTGAAATGTATGGAAGATACCGATATAGTTCCTTGTGCTGATGACACTACGCTAGTAAATAAAGATAAAACGTTGCCAGCAGTCACATTAAATTTAATTTAATGTTTTTAGTTTAAGACCATATGTATTAAATAATGCCTAATATGCATTAATTATTTGCCAGTTTCAATACGCTATCACTGCATGGGGCCATTTTTCACGTGCTCAGAAGCTATTTGCGTTGCAGAAAAGAGCTTTACGAATATTGGCTCAATTAGACTACCGATAGGATTGTAAACCTCTTTTCTGTCGATTCATTATACTAACTCTTCTTTGTATTTATATATTAAACTGTTTACTGTACATTTAAAAATATGAAGATAAGTTTTCTGCACACAATAAAAATAATAAAATAATAACTACTAAACAAGAAATAAACTGCATGTCTTTTTAAACAAAATTTGTCTTTAAAAATCGCAAGTAGTGACTAGTTATTGTATTATCAATTTTTTTTAACTGTCACGCGTAACTATAATAGAATATGGAAATACTGTTTCTTTTTGTTTATGGAATATTATGACCTTTGTAAAGTTATGTGTGCACCAATAAGCTATTATTATTATTTATTCAGGCTATAAAATAGACTATTTACTTCACCTGAAGAAGCCAAAGTGTGGCGAAACATATGTAGTGTTTACAATAAAACCAATTTGAAAATCTAACAGTTTTGTTATCTAAATAGTGAATATGGATTTTCAACACTTAAGTGCCTTAACAATCAATCAATAAAATAGACTGTCACTATAGTTTTTTTAAATAATTCTCAGTAAAATAAACAATTAACGAAACAACATGAAATATATTAGGTTGTTATGATAATAGAAAATTTTAAATCATTAGTTCAATCTTAGAAACCTTTTAAATCAAATTTTCAAATTTTAGATTAATGACGTTGCTTCATTTGTCCTTAATATATTAGAACCCATATTTGGTTCCAAAATTTCAGTTTCTTATACATTTACCGAAGACAGTAAAAGTAAAACATTTTCGTTTATATAAAAATTTTATTTGTTTAAACAGAAGTTAAATATAAACCATCCACCTCAAATCTTCATGTAAACTTAAAAAATATATTTTTTGTAACAAAATTTTAATTTATCACATTATTCAAAGAAAAAAAAATATATAAAATTCTAATAATAATGATGAGATAATGCTTTTCGTGTATAAGTAAATATGTATTTATAGTAACGATTCGGCTTAAATCTTCGAATTTGAAAGTTTCACTGGTTATGAAACGAATTGTTTTGCAACGTTTCGACCAAGTCGCATTGGTTTTCATCAGACCCTTTGGAATTTGAAGATTTAAGACGAATTGTTATAATGAACAAAAACCAATCTTCGCGAAACTGTTCGTATATTCGGCTGTGTTTATTTGTGTAAGGGCACATGTATTTCCATGAAGGGTATTTTTCAAGTTGCTCGTTAGATTACCAATATCAATATATTGGATATACACATGAAACCAATCTACAATTGCAGTGGGCTCTTTTTAATCAAGAAGTTTGTACTAAAATTCATATAAATAGTTTAGTTTAGTTAATTGACTTAACAAGTCCTACAAAAAATACAAAATAACATACATTTACAAGACTTGAAGGCGGAATTCATATGGCAGTGTTCTTACACTCAAACCATTATTTCCTGTAGCCGATGATGTTCAGGAGGTGATTATTCTCATTTAGGCAATAATTTTGCAATTGCTAGTGGCTATTTTTGTCCAATTTACTTGGAGTTATATCACATGTATATCAATGTGACATATATTGAATTATTATACAAAACATTTTATAAATTTTAACTATTTTTGTTGATAATAGTGGAACTTATAATTAAATATTATATTATATTTATAGAAACACACATAAAATATTCAAAGCGGCTTTAATATTAATTATCTTCTCTGCATCGCAATAGAATAATAAGTCTAACAGAAAATTTGTATATTTATAACAAATATATTTCCTAAAAAATATGAATTTGAATATTAATAAAATTGTTTATTTTTGTATTTATAGTAAGTTCGATCAAAAAATCTTAGTTAGAAGAGATAGAAATTAATAGAAACACTTACATGAGCTTGCTTTTTATACAAAACTAATGATATAAGTATAATGTAGTTGTTCTTCTTAATTTTTAAACTATTTTCAAACATTTCTTTAACACAGTAAATTTTGATAATGACAAACCAAAAAATATACCATAAACAATTTTCTCTAATTGTCTTATGATAATTACATATTTTTGTTCTTTGCGTACTTATTTATTTAAATAAAAACCTCTTATTAACTGTAATGCTTCAATATTAATTATAGTATAGTAGTATAATTATATAAGTAGTGGTATAATATAAAAAAGTTGTATATTTACGAAATGTTTTCGTGTTTTTTTCTAATTATTATAAAAAAGTTATTTTATTTCTAACTGTCTATTAATTGCTCCAGAAATTTTACATATCATGTATATTTTCTCGTAAGAAAATCAGTAGATTTTCCAGTTATAAAATGTATTATCAACATATTTTTGAAATGTAAAAAGTGGTTAAATACACACCTCTTTATATATTTTTATGTTACAAGATAGTTTGGCATTTGCTTCAATGTTTTAAAAGTCAGTTTAATAATTTAATTTGTTTAAATTTTTAGGTATTTTTATTTAATTGAGGACAATTAATATCTTTAAATACGTTTGAAATGAACATAAAGTTCAAAATAAATTATAAAAGAAGTGTACGTTTATTGGTTAAAATAACAATTACATAAAGAATATAGTTTGAGAATACCTATATTTTATTGTAACTTTTACGTCTGCTTCAAATATTATTATAATTAATTGTTATTAGACGCTATGATACTCTCCAATAATAAAGGTTTTAGAAATAATAATGTTTATGATATATTTTATATGAGATTATATCTTTTATAACTTAACTTTTGTTTATAATTGTAATTGAATAAAAAAGCACTTAAAAAGGGACCAAAAAAGGCATTAAAACAGACAAAAAAGCATAAAAACAGGAAAAAAGCACTAAAGAAAAATATTTTTTCTTAATATGTAACACGTTTAGCAACATATTTTACATAGATATTCTGTTTAAAACTAAAATAAACATACCTTCTTTACGCAATATGTAATATTATGGAATAGTATTTAAATATTATATTGGTAATTGTAATTGTAATTTTGTATACATTTTAAAATAACTAAAATCTATCCATGAAAACATTTGATCACTCAATAAATTTTTAAAAGTGGAAAGTTTTTCTTAATTTTATATTATAGCTGGATATGTTTGAAAATTGGGAACATTTTCGGCATTCAAAATCAAGTTTATATTATTTATTATTAAAAATCCTTCATTTTTATTTCTTGGCCAATGCATCCAGGTATTTTCTAAATTGAAACCTCTTTTATAAAGATTTTATTGTGTAGCTTACAAAATTTAAACGGGATTTTATGTAACTAAATTGTTTTAAAGCTCTTATTTCTTAAGAACTGATTGACAGTCATTAAATGATTTGCTTTGTCGTCTCGGGAAAGTCGTATGTAACCTTATTAAATCCTTCAAAATTGTTCCCATAGTACATCACAGCATCTAGCCAAGTTACCCATCTTGTTAGCACTGGTTCATGGGGCGGTGAAGTATCAGATAATGTCTCCTTGAATAATTGTACTCACAGAGGAGTATAAGAATTATTTTTCAATTTTTAATTAAATCTACCAATGGAAATTTCATTCTTATAGTTTTAGGAATTCGTTTTAATCCATATGCTAAACTTGTACAATGTATAAAATGCATTATTAGTAAAATTTTGTAACTTGGTATTTTCTACGACAAAAATAGCTAGTTAATCAGATTGGGTATAGTAAAACACTTGTTTTGTTCCATATTTTTATTCTCATTTGCCTGACACGTGTTTCGATCCGTTACGATCATTTTCAAAGGTAAAGCAAGTTAATCTATCATTTATGAATTTTGCTATAGTGTTATTATCAGTTTTCTTCAATTCTTCATGCAAAACTCCTATTATTAAATTAAATAAGCGTATGTAGTTTCATCCATACCAAACCACATATAATTATTGTTAATATCTGTAATTTTTTGTATGCGCATTTTACAATATTTGTCCAAGAAAGAATTAAATGCGTTGTTTTGTAATGTTCTTAAAGGGATATTCGAATTTAAAAGTGTTCTTCATACATCTAAATTAAACTTAAATTGTCCATCATTTGTTAAAGATTATGCTAAAGATTTTGTTTTTTGTGTTCTATTTGTCAGATACGAACTAATTGGATCCTGACTTTGAGAAGCTCGAGTATTATGGCGTGAGAGGATAAAACTCGAGCTTCTCTAATAGGGTTTTGTGGCTCACCGTATTTAACGCTTTGGAAAGGTCAAGAAAGATTCTTAGAAGAATCTCTGACCTCTCGAGCGCATTCATAATTTTTGTTATATAGTCGAATCAGTATTGGTCGATTTCCTTCTGATAAATTTATTTTGGGCTCTATCAAATAAATTATGTATTTTGAAATAATTTATAATTCACTCCAATATTTTTGAAATACAGGTAACAAAGTAATAGGCTTGTAATTACCAAAATCACTCGGGTCACCTTTTTTGTAGATGGGGGTTATTATACCTTCCTTTAAATATTTGGGAAAATACCGCTTTTTAGACAGATGTTTATATCGGTAAAAGGGCCTACAAGTTCATTTTTGAATACGCAGGTCTCGTACTTATTTTCCATATTAGTAATTATAATATCAATGTTCGTTTGGGTATTTTGTTTTACACGCGTTTTTGAAGTTAAAATCACCTACAATATATTATGTTACTTTTGAGCCAAAAGTTTTTATAATAATGCTTCAAATTTAATAAAGAAATCATCAATCGTATCATGTCTGAGAGCACGGTACACTATTACACATATGTACATTTTGTTTTGGTAAGTCCATTCTTTTGCTGTGCACTCAAAAGTTCAACTCACCATCTTTTTAATATCCGACCGTTCACGGCTCCTAAAAAATGTGTCTTCTAATGTTCGTTTGATGTTATTGTCTGTCTGCCAGTGTTCGGTAATGCCTAAGATCCTGCATTCTTTGTGATGTTGGAGCATATTATTTAAATTAAGAATTTTCTTGTTAAAAGACCTTACATTAATAATTTATTTGTGATTTATAGGTATTACTTACTCGGCAAAAAAAGAATATTTTTGGATTTTCAAATTTGCCGGCCACTTATTTGCATCGATAAAGACTTCATCATACATTTTCTCAAATTCGATTTTAAAAGCAGTCTTCCTTCCATTCCTAATTCTAAGTTTGAACATCTTTAAGTGTCCTTCTGGGCAAATATTATTACGAATATACTCCTCTATATCCTGTGCGGTATTACGGATAGTTTCGCGAAGATTGGTTTTATTCATTGTAATAATTTGGCTTAAATCTTCAAATTTCTAAGGGTCTGATGAAAACCAATGCGACTTGGTCTAAACGTTGTAAAACAGTTCATTTAATAACCATTGAAACTTTCAAATTCGAAGATTAAGCCGAATCGTTACTATAAACATATTATTATTTCCTTTTTGGTTTTAAATGAGGAATATTCTAAAATAAAAGTAAATATTGTTAACGGTGGAGGCTTCTACTTCGTTATACATAATTCTTCACAAATAAAAAACTTTTTAACTATAGTTTCGACAATTTTAACTTGTCAGTATCAAACTAGAAGCAAATATAACAATAATAGGTTTTTAAAATAAATAACATATGTTAAATAGATATGATATGTGCAGGTATAACCAGAAAATAAATGAAATCCAAATGACTAAATTAATTTTCTATAACTAGAGAAATTGTAAAATTCATATATTATATAATATTATTGTGGTAATAGTTATTTCTTATCATATAATTAGTTGCACTCTTTCGCATCGATAAACTTTAGCTAACTAGCATTTTTATAAATACTAACATTATTAAAATTTTACTAAACCCGACTTAACTGATTAGAGGTTAATATAGGTTTTATAATCAATATTCACTTGCTTTGTTTAATTCTTTATTTTCGACTAGTTTCGGCTTAATGCTATTATCAATTATTATTATCAATACCGCATAAAATGGGATTAGGCTGAAACTAGTCGAAAATAAATAATTTTATAGTGTAATAAACCAAGTAAATTTTAATTATAAAACCTATATATTAATATAATGTTTCGCCAAGTGATCAATGAGAAACAAGTATGTGATCAAACTCTACATCGTAAGTGCTTCTACTTCTTTATACATCATAATTCATAAATAAAACTCTTTTATACTTTTTTCGTATGACAGGGACTTTATTGAGTGACTATTGTTTCGACAATTTTAACTTGTCATTTTCAAACTAGAAAATGAAAACGACAAGTTAAAATTGTCGAAACTACAGTCACTTAATAAAGCCTATGTTATACAAACACCGTTTAAAAGTATTTGTGAAGTATGTGATATATGGAATAGAAATTTCTAATATCAACAAAATATAAATCATTTATATTTGTGATAGACGCATTTCTATAAAATTACTCTATTAACAGAATAAGATTGATACGAAACATTTGCTACTAACTTAAAATTAAGTCAAAATTCAAATCTCTACATTAATGTCGATACGTGCCTGGTTTAAAAGCTATTTCTTAGAATATATCATGGAATTATGGAAAAGCCGCTGTTGATCCTTCTTATGAATACTTACCTCTCTGTAAGTACAACTATTTCCACAATTCAAAAGGAAGATCACAAAATAGGATTAGTGATAATTACACTAAACAAAGTGTTAAACACTATTGTATATTATATCGAATGCATATTTATTGCCATTAAATATTATAATTTTTATTTATAGCGTGCGGTGCCGTTAATAATCTGTATTATGTATAGTAATAAAAAATATTAAAGATTTAAGTAAAAAAAATCCAAACTACGACCAAACAAGTCTATCAAATTTAAAAAAATATGATCCTGTGTCATCAAAATATATAAATGAATATAATTATTTTATAATATTACAAAACCTTGAATAAATTATGTAAAAGACGTTAAATGTCCTAAAAATTAAATTAAATTGAAATGCCTAAAGTGGCTATTGGATTAATATAAATATTACTAATAAAATTGTGTAGAATGAATAGTGATATTGTATTTAAGCGTATAAATACAATACCATTATTCGAAACTTAACTTAACAATGAAAAGAAAATCACAAAACCTTAAATATAAAAATCATTTTGAAACCAATAGAAGTAGAAGCATATTAATCCTTATACTCAATGTAAAAATGAATCGTGTGTACTGCTTATAATATGTTTTTTGTGAATTTCCCTATATATACTAATCTTTCAAAGAAAATTAATAAGAAGCACAACAAGTTTACAATATTTTTCTGATTTATATTGCCAGTCTTTAAAACGACCTCTCTTCATGACACGGGAAATACACCAATCTTAATGATCAAGTTATAAATAAAAGTTAACGGTTTACAAAAATTTGAGCGACAGTCTTTTAATGCAAGAGAAGGTATTTTATCCTGCAGTAGTGAGTTTTTTAATAAATTCTCTATCGGTCTCAGTACTTCTTCTACGATTATGCAATTCACAAATAATTACTTTCGCAAAAAAATTGATTTGTTTTAAACGAAAATATCCGTTTTGAGGTTCCCTGAGTCCATTCCACTAATTTCTGGAAAAAAAAATTGTGTCTATTGAGATGAAACTTTAAACTTAAGCTTTTGGTAAACATTTATAACCCGAAAGTGGATGGTTATTCGAGGCCGTTTTTTTGTTTTTTCCGATAAATTTTTTAATATGGCCGCAACAGTCTATCTGATAGCCCTTTCACAGCCGCTACCAGCAATAAACTCAATGTAACATATAATTTTAATACTGTAATTTTTTTACTGTGAATAAAGATGTTTATATATATATATATATATATTTTAATATTAAAAGTTTTGTAACAATAGTCAAACTGAATGAGAAACTAAAGAAATTTTACCAAAATATAATTTTCATAAAATTCTTAACGTGGAAAAAAATAGAAATTGAAAATTTTGAAATTGTTTGCCAATTGCTAATAAACTATTGCAGTTCCATGAAATTTATATAACAAATAATTGTAGAGAATTCAAAAGTGAACAAATTATTAAGAAAAGCCTTTTTGCCTAAATCTCATAATTTTCAAGTAAAATATAGGGAATGTATTATGATTGCCACATAACCATTTATTCTGATTTGATGTTGGGAGTAAGACTATTACTTGCAACATTTCTATATTAAGTAGAGTCCTATCTCGAATAATACAAATAAACATATTAATGAAAATAAAAAAACACATAAAATTTTGGACAAAGGAAGTACAGGCGGGTTTCACAATTAAATATGTTCTTCCACTCAAACCATTTTTTACAATAATGTTGAGGAAGCTAGTATCTTTTTCGACATCCGGAATCTTCTATATTTACTTTTTTCAGTTTTTGTCCCCTTTTTCGGAGAAAATGATTTGCCTGTTTACGTCAGCTGAACTTTTGAAGTGTTTAATTCCATAGAAATTAGTGAATCAAGGTTATGTTCAATTTCATATTTAACACGTTGACGCCGGCGTTTTTAAACTATGCAATTATTCATTTAAATTGACAAATTCAAGGTTAGAAGCAATATGGTGGCACTTCAAATTACAGCAGTTTTGTTTATCTCAAAACAAAAAGGAAGAAGTGATAAAAAGTGATAAAATCCCAGTAGGGTGTTTGTAGGTGTTGTTGGTTCGTATTTGTCAAAAGTGACAGTACAATCGAATCTCCGACGTGCATTCATTTCTTTCGAATAATGAATCGTTCCGGCATGCCGCGGCAGTTTAAAATCAAACGAAATTGATGCAATTGTTCAAAACCATATACCAACTAGTACTCGGCATAATTCAGTTTGTTATATATTTGTATTAGTAACATTAAAGGTTCAATATTCACTTGTATTTTTTAGCAACATTAAATAAATCTCATATAACAACCGTTTATTCTGGAATTTGTCTTACCAAAAATAACTCGACCTCTCGTTTTTAATCGGAAAATGGCATGCATTCAAAATGTGTTTCTTTTAAGCAAAATCCCTATTGCTATGCAACACATTTTTCGTGCATATGATTTTTCGATAAAAACGGGAGTTCTTGTTATTTTACTTGTGACAAAAAGTGACTGAAATGAACCACACGTTGATTCTCCCGTGAAATTGTCAAAAATGTGTGATGCTTAGGTTATGTTTTAATTTAATTAAATTATATTACAGTTTTGATAATAATATAAATGTAATTTTATGATAGTTTTAATATATATTTATATTATTTGCTCTATATTATTTGAACAAAATAAAAATAAATTTATCAGAAGGCGAAAGTTCTTCAGATTCATTTATTGTAAATAGCAGACAAAATCAAAGCCAATAATTACGTCTTCTTCGGAAGATATTACCATTGCTACTTGTGGCAATGAGCGGATTGACCTAGGTTCTGAAAATTCGTCACCAATAACGAAAAGAAGAATTCAATTTTACAAGTATGCAATGGACTGTCAATTGTCTTTATTTTCTCTATTTGTGACAAATACTATTATCCAACATATAGTCTAAGAAACAAATAGGTATTCCGATCAATCTGAAGTCAATAATCATAATAATAACAACAATAATAAGAGAAACCTGTAACGTTCGATGAGACAAAAAGATTTTTTGGAATACTAATAATCATGGGTATAGCACGAGTCCTAGAAATTAAATTATATTGGTCGAAAATGTATGTCGATGTATAACATAACATAACATAACATAAGAATAAAAGCAGCAATGAAGCGAGGTCGTTTTTAGACATTTTTAAATATCTTCATTTTAGCGATACTAACGTAAATAATACTGGGAATTGTCTGGGAAAAATTCAAAATGTATTGGAAGAACTAACAAATAGATATGGGTGTTGTTAAAGCCGGCGGAAATATTGTAATTGACGAAAGTATTATTCCTTGGCTTGGTCGTCTCATGTTTCGACAATATATTCTAGGAAAAAGTCACAAATATGGTATTAAAATGAATAAACTATATCTTCCTGGTGGTTATACAAATAATTTAAAATTTATGCTGGAAAAAATGGCGTTCCAATAAGAAAAGAGCATCTCCACGATGTAGTAATGAGATTGGCAAGCGACTTGTTAAATGAAGGGCGAACATTGTTTACAGACAGCCATTACACAAGTTTACCATTAGCTGAAGAGCTTCTGGAAAACTTAATATAGACTTGTGGTACAATTAACTTAAATAGAAAATATTTTCCACCTGAAGCCAAAGAAAAATACAGACGAGGTACTATTATTAACTTACAAAATCGCATCCAATCTATGAAATGGACGGATAAAAGGGCAGTTGCCATGCTTACTTCAAGCAACGCACACACATGTGCTATTACTGAAACTACTAATAGAAAATTAAATCCCAATGATCTACATGACTAAAAAAACGCCAAAAAGGGGTGCATCTATCGGATAAAATATCATCATATTATAATAGCTCACGAAAAACAATTAAGTGGTATAAGAAAGTTTTTATTGATTTAATATGTGGAACATCGGTAGCTAATGCTTGGTACATCATCAGAAATGAGGAAATAAACAAATTGATTTGTTAAAATTTAGATAACTTAAAAATTTACAAAGCATTTAGACCAAAAAATACAACAAACCAAAAAGACTTTATTGAAAAATATATAGGAATTACAAGAAAAGCAAGAAAAAGATGCACAGAGTGTTACAAAATAATATCTGCACAGCAAGGTAGCACAATTGCTAATAAAGAAAAACCAAGAGAGTTATGACATTTTGCCCACAATGTAACGGTCAACCTGCGATGTATATTAAATGTTTTAAAAATGTACATCAACAACATAAATAATAATTCTGTTATAATTAATTAACAGTATTTCACTAGTTTTCTATTAAATTTTCAGAATGAAAATTCAATTGCGCCAATTTGTTTTAGGCTTAATTACATAAAATTATGTTAGTGGAATCTAAAAATCTATTATTTGAATGTAAAGAAAATTGTTAAATTTACAACAGTTTTTCTGCAAAATCTTCAGTTTGCTTTGAGAAAAGTGCAAATTTAATCGACGCCATTTGATTTTTGGTATAGCTACAAAAATGTACTAAAAATTCTCGCATTTTTAAAAACAAAATCCTAGTAAATAAAAAAGATAACTAAAAATACGGTTAAAATTCTTTTAAAACGTCAGAAAAGTTTTATTTATTAAAAAGAACAGTAAAAAATAGCAAAGAGGACAAGAGAACTGCAGGGAAATCACATAACAGCAGAATAGCAGAGACAGAACATCAGAGTACCTAAGAAAGTATCAGAGAACAGCATAGAACACCAGAGAAGAGAAGAGAAAAGCAGAGAAAATTGAGAACAGCAAAAAATAGCAGAGAACATCAGAGAACAGCTCAGAAAATTTAAGAACAGGAGAACACATTGAGAACAGCAGAGAACAGAAAAAAAATATCAGAGAAAAGAAGAGATCATCAGAGAAAAACAGAGAATAGAAGATATTAGAAAAGAACAGAAGAGAATATGACATCGGAGAATATGAGAGAACATAGGAGAAGAGCAGAAAACATCAGAGAAGAGAAGAGACAAACAGAGAACGTCCGAAAACTGCAGAGAACAGAAAAAAACTACAGGCTATAGCGCGATTCTTTTGTTTTACCAAAATAAAACAGCAGAGAACAGAAAAAAAATTACAGGTTTGTTTTGTTTTGTCAGCACAGAGCACCGGAAAACATCAGATGCCAGAGAAAACATCAGAGAAGAGAAAATAGTGGCAGAAAAAAGCGGAGAACAGAAGACAGCAGCAGAAAACATTAGAGAAGAGAACAGAATAAAATAACAGGGAACGTCAGAGCAACGAATAGAACAGCGTGGGATGGCAGAAAATAACAGAGAACAGCAAAGAACAACACAGAACAGCAGAAAGCACGAGAAAACAGAATATCAGACAATAAAAGAAAACATCAGAAATGAGAAGAGGAAAAAGAAAACCGCAGAGAGCAGCAGAAAATAGCAGATAAGATTAAAGAAGAGCAGAGAACAGCAGAGAATAGGAGAAAATAGCACAGAACAACACAGAACAACAAATAACAGCAAATAACAGCAAATAACATCAGAGAACATTGATAACAGGAGAGAACAGAAAAAAAATACATCAGAGAAACAACGTGAACATCAGAGGAGAAGTGAACAGAAGAGAGCAGAAGAAAATAGTATTTAAGTTATTCATTTAAGTTCTAATTTTACTCTTTAATTGGCTTTTTGGTTGTTGGGTAAAAATAAATAAATAAATAAATGTAACATCAGAAAACAGAGGAGAAGAGCAAAGAATATCAGAGAGGAGAGTAGAAAAATAGAAAAAGAGAGAACATCAAAAAAATGCGGAGAACAGAAAGTTAGAGGCCATAGGGCGTTTCTTTCATTTTATCAGCACGGAATAGCAGAAAACAGCAGTGAACATCAGGTGACAGAGAAGAGAACATTAGAGAACAACATAGAACATCAGAAAAGCTTATTGGATTCTAAAGATAAATTATTTGAAATTAATGTCATATTTTTCTCACATTTAACAAAAACTGTAGAAGTTACACCAGTTTTTTTTCAAAATTTTTAATCAACGCCACTTTGATTTAAGTATATCCCCAAAGATTTTTGTTAGTGGATTCTAAAGATCTATTATTTGCTATTATTCTCTCAAATCTTTTCTCTTTGCATTTTTTGAGGGAGGTTTGTAAATTATATTCACAACGTTTCGATGGCCTCTCTGTCAACTTTTTTTTTTACTTTTGTGTGTTCAGTATTCAATAACACCTTTAACACACAAGAAAAAGATGGCAGAGACCATCGAAACGTTGTGAATATAATTAACAAACCACGCGCAGTATAACTCGAAAATCAGCTATAACATACCATACCAACAAAAACATCAAACTAAATAATATATAATAATAATAATTGCGTTTACGTTTAAGACCTAGATGCGCGATAAAATGATTTATTGTCACCATAGAAATAATCAGTGGCGTAAGAAAAGCGTAAAAATTCGTGTACCACCAGTGGTACCCGCCGTCGTTAACGTGTTAAATTCATGTGATAGAATGGCCAGATATAAAATCCTGCCAAGAACATTTGTAATATTATTAATTTGTATTAAATAGTGATAATCCATGCATATATTGATACTGTAAAATTTCAAGAGGTAATTGAAAACACCAAAATAAATACATTATGATAATGGACCAACCAATGACTTCAAAGAGTAAGTTGAAAATCTCAAGGCTATGTTGGAGTATATTAACACATAGCATCAAGATCGTTCTGGAATAAATAATTAATTTTACAACAACTGCTTCGAATGTTTCGAAAATATTGGGTAGAACAACGTCAACGAAGAATAATGTTTCTTACGGCCACTATCTCATTCTATTGAGTCTGTCGCAACGATACTCATCAAAATAGTTAAATTGAAATAAGTTGAAATAATTGAACTTTCAGTAATAAATATTAAGTCATGATTGGATGAGCTTACGATGTTTTAAAATTGTATTGTTTTCGATTTAAATCCTCTGATGTTGGGAAATTAATAATTTTGTGGCCATGTAGTACGAGGCATTAACATAGCGAATAAACAGATTATGGTCTTTTCGAGATTAAAAGTCAATAAAATCTTCTTTATACTCTGATTGTTGTAATTTCGTTCTATCAGGTTGAATTTTAATAGGGCCAAAGTTAATATCACGACGTTGATAAAGCATAATTTGTATTTGTCTTAAGTGATTACCTTGTTTGCCTAGTCTAAAACATCGATTCATGTTTATTGGATGCATAATCAGTTTTTAAATATCCTTGACCGTTGATTCATCATGAGAACTTCGGTCTTAACCGCCTTAAGATTTCGTTACATTGTAAAGAATAAAAAAAATTATCGATCCTAACAAGTGAAAATCCGAATCTGTATTTCGGATTCGAACACATTTAGTTGAGCTGATAAATCAACAGTATGTTTTAGTTTCTGATTTTCAGAACGCAAAGGTTCTAAATTATTTAAAATTTTACCAAATTTCGCTAATTTCTGTCTCTGATACAATATTATTACTTACGGCTTAACGCAAATTTGAATTATTTCAAAGAATTTAAAAAAATGCAATTTATGGAATATAATCTTTTTCCGTAAATATCATGATCTTCGAGCAATCTGAAGAGAAAGTAAAATCTTATCAAAAATATAAAATAGTTTAGAATATAAACGAGATTACAGATTCCAGCAATCAAGTGACGCTTTAGCGACGTAAAAACTTCCTCAACAATCAATCAATTGTAATATTTATACCCCTTGATAGCAAGACAAACAAATTTTTATTATCTAAATAATAACTATTACAGGCTTTTTTATATTATAACTTCATTTAGTGAAAATCCGGTCCACTTATAGGATCGCGTCGGTAGTTATTGCAAATTTCTTCATAACGCGATTTGGTTTTCGAGAAAAATATAGGGAAAGTAGTATGATGGCCACATCGCCACTTTTTGTTTTGAATAATAAATATACTCATATACATATCAATAGTAATTTTTTTAAATAGAGTGTAGTTGAAATAAAATGATCATTTATTTTTTTTTTAATTCATTGTTTATTAAATGGATGTAAATATATCATAATTGTTAAAGTTTAATGAATTTCAGTTTTTATCCTCAAAATGGATATAAAAAAGCCATTATAAATTTAAATCTATGTTTAATCTTTTATTTACTGTATATAGTTTTAATTTTAGTCGGGTTTTAAGTTATTTATTATATTTAAATTATTTATTATATTTATTAAATTTTTTATTCTATTAAGTTAATTACTATATTTAATGTTTTAGTCAACTTTGGTTATTACTCCACATAGTACTTAAAAAGTGTCTCTGTTGTTTCAAATTAGCTTTGGTTCTTTTTAACTCCTTTTAGAGAATCCGTCGGTGTGATATTGGTTTTTACACTACATACATCTAATCTTATCCTTATTTTAATATGTTTGTTAGTAATTTTAATAGTTTATTCATTCATTATATTTTGTATTTTTATTATTTTTTTTTATTTCGCTTTTTCGTGCCTTTAGACTTAGTATTTTTTTTTATTGTAAACTCTAAACAAATATCACGTAAATTTTGATTTATTGTTCATCTGATGATTTATTTGTATTGACGATTGTAAACTTATTATTGTAAGTATAAACATGATTAAACATTACATTACATTACATTACATTAATAGTTTGAAATGTAGAAAATAGGTTTCCTCTCCTTATTTCTTTTTCAACTACTTTTAATAAACAATTTCAATTATTTTATAAAATTTTATATGTTTTGAATAATTTAAAAAAATGTTTGTCAATAGTTTTGATTCCATTTTTTTAAACAAAACACAATAACTGAAATCTGCTATATAGTTCAAGTAAAAAGAAAGGAAAATATAAATATATTATTAAAATTAATGAAAAAATTTCTTAAAGAGGTAATAGCTTTAAATTTGACAAAACAACTACAATTTTAGCAAACAAGATCTTAAATTGAACGTTGATATAAATATAAAAATGCAGCTAAAAATGTAAAAAGAGCCTAAAAGTAAATATTTAAAAAACATAATTTAAATTATATTTAAAAACTAAGTTGACTCCACATACTCTATTACCTTAATTTTTCATGATCCTATAACATTTAAAACTATAATTGTTGAGGATTTTACTAAGTAACGTTTATTGTTTTGTTGTCGCTTTTTAAACTCGCTTCGAAAGCAATTACGTAATGGTATTCTTTAACACGTGTTTACTTATATCGCACCTCGCCAGTAAAAAAAATAAAAAACACAAAAACGCGACTTTGTGATTTAAGTTATGATGAGTTTTAATTTGTATGTATATGTATATGAATTGGAGTGGCTGGCTAGATTCCACCTTTCAATTATTATAGTAAGTAATATATAGTATATAAGTAACCATTTTGTTGGGGGAAAATAAAATTAAAAACAAATATTTAGCATTTAGTAAAATGCAGTAATACCTTTGTCTTAAATGGTGAAATAAACATCCCTTAGTCATTTTAAAAATACACATTTCGTTTTAGTTTTTTGGTACTCATTTCAGTTCCCACATAATAACTGAAATTGTGTTTTAATAAGAAGCTTGTTGTATTATTTTTACAAAATTAAATAAAAAACTTTTCCTAAACTGATTGATAATAAAAAAACATATAATAATATTTTTAAATATAGAGAATATATTATAATATATTTTAAATATTCTGTTTAAAAATTGAATATGAATTAAATATGTAATATCTAAAAAATAAATAAGCCGAACTATGAAAACATATTTATGAGAAAAATCTTACAAGTTGTCGCAATTAACATGTTTTAAACTTAAATACTGTTCATAACATTATTAAAAATACTACGTAAACACGAAATCTAATTAAAATGTAAACTGAGTATGATACGGGATTGAAGTTTTGGTTAGCAACAAAATAAAAACAATTTATATTTTAAATACTTGATTGTAGAGGCATTCACTTTGTGATACATATTTTATAACTTTAAATAAAATAAAATAAAACTTGGTTTATATCACACCCTTTATTATTCTAAGCGTCTCAAGGAACCTTAAAATGTTCACGAAAACATTACTCTCCTTATATATATATATATATATATATATATATATATATATATATATATATATATATATATATATATATATACACGTTGTCCCCTGAAATTTTGAATATGAGTAATGTAATGTGTTTGTATTGTATCTCGTTTATTATTATTGGTTGCCATGGTTGTTGCTGCAATATGCATGTCAATTTGACTTACAGAGCTTCAAAATGTTAACAGGAATTTTATGATCGTCTGAGATATTGTTTGGCTCAATAAAGAGATGTTTTCGAACATTGAATATGATGAACATTTTAGTTATTTATTATTCGTTACGTCAGAATTTTGTAAATATGTTTCATTTTAATTCCCTCTTTTATTACAAATTAGAAATTACTGATTATTTCCCGTTGGTCAGTCCATTAAAATACGTCACGAGCGTGGTAACTAAGTAACAAGTAACGTATTTAAATGTCCGTATTCAAAATTTCAGGGGACAACGTGTATATAGGTATATATATATATATGGTATACTCTATATATACCCTATGTACTAAAATGTGATTATGAAAATAATTAATTACAACTTTTTTTAAAATCATTTTAGAACTGCCTTTAATTTAATTTAAATTTAATTGTTGATTATTGTACTATATATTTAATATTATTCTTCATTAAATTAATTGCAATTTCATGTTAATTTTTGTCGTTTAATAAAAATAAAAATATATATAAATATTATATTATATTTTAATTCAAGTTAAATTGTGTAAAGTAAAAGTAATAGCAAAAACTATATAGGAAACACTTCAACAGATTGCAAACAATGACCCCTAATCTTGGCTTTACCCAATGTTTAAATAATCTAATTATCACTAATCCCATCTCGGTAATCTTCTCTTTGAAAATTGGCACTAGTCACACCTAGAGTCTACTTACTGTTCCAAGAGGTTCTTAAGTATTCACCTGAAAGGATTAACAGCGGCTTTTAGCGTTCCTTTCAATACCTAATTGAATCTAATTTATTTCCTAGAATGAGGATCCAGGTTATTAGCGCTACCTTTTGTTTTTCTTATGCTGGCCATATTGAATTTTAGATTTATTAGATAGTGCTTAAAAGTAGTGCTTATCAACGATGTATAACATGCCTGAAAAAATTTAGTTACAAGCAAAATATTAATAAAAACGTAAATTAATCTTAAATATGACAGTTGAAAGTAAAAAGATATTTGTAAGTAATACTATAATCTAATGAAACGATAACAAAATTATAGAAATAAAAAGTACTTAAATGTCATATTCAATTAAAGAAATTGTTCAATACCATGACCTTTCTATTCCACATACTTTTGATATCTTGTTCTTTAAGAATTAAAAACTCTACGTAGTGTGTTTCCGTTTACTAATCATAGCACATCTATTACTCTTTATTCTAAAATTTTCCGAGTTTCTGGTGGTTCAAAACTTAACATTTTAGCCAATATGGCCACCATAAGAAAAACAAAAGATAACGCTAATAAACTGGAAACAAATGCGAATCGCGGATTTCTGTTTACACCAAAAAAATTGTCTTCAAAAAGTGTAACGTAAAGGTTTAATAGCGGTCGCGTTAGGCATTATCGAGTTGTTGAGGAAAATTAAAATTGGCAAATTTTGGTTTTACACAAAATATCTTAAAATTGAAAAAAGTTAAGGTAAATTTGAAATACGATTTGTTATGAGCACTGATTTCTGCAAAACATTCCCCATTTAACCGTTCCTCTATCTCTTCTAATAACAGAGATACTAATGGCGAACATCGAAATTGGGACACCCTGTATAATATGATTTTGTTATAATAAAAACTGTGTCTACTAATCATAATAAATATTTTACTTTTATTTAGATTCCAATAAAATTATTACTAATACAGTTTTGGAAGTCTTTTTTCTAGATTATAGAAATAGTTATATTTTATTGCTAGCGGGAGTTGTTTCGAAACTCATTGCAATAAAATGAGAGATTTTTGGCCAGCCTAAATTAAGAAATTCCAAAATAGGTTATTTGCATACAATCCATAATATTTGCTTTGTCCAATAATATAATTATCACTAATCCTACTTCGGTAGCCTTCTTTTTGAAAAGTGGGAATAGTTACACCTTCAGTGCGGATTAATTCTTTGTAGGTCATTAAGTATTCTTCAGTAAGGATCAATAGGGGCTTCTAGTTGTTATTATAAGATTTGTGGATAATCTGCTGTTGATCCTTTCTATGAATACTTATCACCTTTCGGAGAATGAGAAGATTATCATTGAATATTTGACTATTTGCAATATTCAAAAGAAAAATTCTCTAGATAATATTCGTAATGATTACACCAATTTAAACAATGTAAAATGCTTTACATAAACTGAGAATGGGTACATAATACTCTCAAATCTGGTAATAATAAAATAAAACAACAAGCAAATCAAGAGATTTTATTTAGTTGATCATTATAAAAAAAACTTGGTGGTTTACATCATGTTTTGTTAAAATTAATAAAATTAAAGGAAACATTTCATTGGAATTTAAATAAAAAAATATTTCAACTTTTTAATAGCATAAAAGACCTCAGACATCATGTACAACTTATTAATATATATTTCTGAGTTATGTGAAGTTTATTATCTAATTAAACACAGTTCATTAATATATTAATTATTATATCTAGTGAATAAATAAAACAGTGAAGTATGAAATATAACTGTACAAACTTAGTACTCTAAAAGTTAGCGATTAATGGACCAAGTAAAAAAAGTGGCAAATTATTGTTTTATTTAATTAACTCTGAAAATAGTTTAGTTATACTATTCTTTAAAAAATCAACTAGTAACTGATAAATTCCAAAGAATTATTAAATACGTTGTTGACAAATATGCAAAAATATTTTGACAATATTAAAAAAACGATTTTTATGGAAATATTTACAAAAAAATCTGTAGCTACTAATGAGACATAAAAAGAAAGAATACGCTTAAATGTTCATTCAAAAGAACTCTTTACTTATTATATTATAATAAAACATACTAAATGTATTACATCAGTCGATACTTGCTATGTTTAAAACTATCAAAAACCTTGTTTATTAAAAAAAAAATCATATATGAATCCTATAATTTTAATTTCCAGACAAATTATAGTTATTTTAAAATTATAACCGATTAACAAATTCACAACATAGCGAATTATTTGATTGCGTATTCATATAAAACCCCCAAAAGCAGTAAAACCACAATTGCATCAATATTTTATCAAATAGTAGCCTTCATTCGAGGAAGTAAATCAGCTTAAATTAGGTATTGAAAGGAACGCTAAAAGCCGCTGTTAATCCTTTCAGGTGAATACTTAATGACCACTTGGAACGGTAAGTAGACTCTAGGTGTGACTAGTGCCAATTACCGAGGAAGAAGATTACCGAAGTGGGATTAGTGATAATTAGATTATTAAACATTGGGTAAAGCCAAGATTAGGGGTCATTGTTTGCAAATAATCCTTTGAAATATTTCCTGTCTAGTTTTTAGACTTTCCAAAAACTATCTTGAATTGTAACATATATAATAGAATACTTTCATTTATTTTTTGTTTTAATTAACAGCAAAAGTAAAAATGAAACAGCAAATTATTTCATGCAAAAAGTAATTATTATCTAGTATAATAATTTAAAATTAAATTATGGGCAGCATTAATATACATTATATTAATAGACTAAAATAATAGTACATCATAGAAAGTTTATTTTTTGAAAATATGCACGGGTAGGTCGATTAGAAAAACCAAGTGAAAAAAATGCAAAATTAGTATTTTATTTAAATATAAATATTTTTACGTACTTTTAAATCAAAAAAGTTTGGTTTTTGAGATATGACGTCATTGACTATTTTTTTAATGGCAATCCTATTTTTTATCACTATTCTTAAAGAGTATAACAAGTTACACATGTGTGCCAAATTTCAAATTTTTATTTTCTGTCATTTACAAGATATTTAATAAACATTATCAAATTTAAAGAATGAATTCTTAATAGTTTTTCTTCAATATATGCTTTAAATGTTATCTATTTTCCAACTGACAATACCCTTAACGAAACTGAAACTCGTTTAGAACATTTTTAATTACTTCGGGGGAAATTAGCCTACACTCTTTTTCGTTCTTTCAACTCCTCAATATTTTCCGGTTTGGTGTTAAAAACATTGCTTTTCCGGTACTATAGTCGTAGCCTATAGGTGTTAAATCCGGAGAACTGGGTGGCTATCGTGGTCCTTTTCTGCCAATCCATCTTCGGCACGGTCCTGTTGAAACCAGATGTTTCTATTCGAGACGTCAGCATCTACAGGGCAAGGGAACAAAATAACCAAACTCGGAATTAGCTCTTCCTCCAAGAATTGTAAATATCGCTCCCCATTGAGATTATTTGGGAAGAAAATTGATCCTATAACTCGATCACCAACAATCCCTGCCCAAACATTAACTTTTTGTTTATATTGTGTGTGGCTTTTCCTCATTCAGTTTAGGTTCTTGTCTGCCCAATAACGGCAATTTTGACGATTTAACTCACCATTCAACATCAACGTTGATTCATCAGAAAACAAGATGTGTTATATATTTAGAACATTTTTATCTAGTAGATATATAATTTTTTCGCAAAACTAGAGTCTTCTATCCGGATCATCTTCGGTGAGTTCCTGGAGGATTTTCATTTTAGAAGGATGAAATTTTTGCGCTCTAAGGATTCTTAACACTAAAGACTGACTAATTTTGAGTTCCCTGCCTATAGGAGACATGGTGATTTTCCTAAACAGAGAGAAGTACATCAATTTTGACATCTTAACTAATGATGATTATTTGTTTTTCTTAAATGCCCATTTTCCAGAAACTGTCTTTCAATCTGGCTTACGGTACTTTGCGATATGGCTGGTAATTTTCGCTCTAAATAAATAAATAATTTCTTTTTGTGTTCTTATCTTATCTACATAGGCAATCATCATTAAAATTTCGATTTTGTGGGGTTCAGTTAAGTATGGCATGACATAATTTTTCGACAAACCGTGAACAACTGTCAACAAAACATCAATAGTGAATATTATATAGTATAATTGGATCGATTGAGTGCAGAAATCAAGAAAAAACCGCCCCACGTGTAAAAGAAAAATATGCTGTTTTATCTAGTCTGAAGAGAAAGTAAAATCTTACCAAAAATATAAAATATTTCAGAATATAACGGAGATTACAGATTTCAGCAATCAAGGGATGCTTTAGCGACGTAAGAACTTGTTTCCTGCATACAATGTATTAACAGTCAATCTAAATTTGTTTGTCTTGCTATTAGGGGGTATAACTATTAAAATTAATTTATTGTTGAGGAACTTAAGTGTTGAAAATCCATATTCACTATTTAGATAATAAAACTGTTGAATTTTCAAAGTGGTTTTATAGTGTTTACAACATATGTTTCGCCAGAAAATATTTTCTTCATCTGAAGAAGCTACAGTGTGGCGAAACATATGTAGTGTTTACAATAAAACCAATTTGAAAATCTAATAGTTTTGTTATCTAAATAATAACTGTTACAGGCTTTTTCATATTATAACTTCATTTAGTAAAAATCAGGCCCACTTATTGGATTGCGTCGGTAGTTATTGCAAATTTCTTCATAATACGATTTGGTTTTCGAGAAAAATAAACAGATTAGGGTCTTTTCGAGATATAAATCTTCTTTATACTCTGATCATTATAATTTCGTTCTGCCAGGTTGGATTTTAATAGGGCCAAAGTGATTGTTTGTTTTTCAGAATTGTTTGTAACATCACCGCCTTGATGAAGCATAATTTTTATTTGTCTTAAGTGATTACCTTGTCTAAGATATCGATTCATGTTTATTGGATGCATAATCAGTTTTTAAATATCCTTGACCGCTGATTCATCATCACCGGGCTATCGTCTTAAGATTTCGTTACATCGTAAAGATTAAAAAAAAATTATCGATCCTAACAAGTGAAAATTCGAATCTGTATTTGATTCGGATTCGAACACATTTAGTTGAGCTGATAAATCAACAGTATGTTTTAGTTTTAGATTTTCAGAACGCAAAGGTTCTAGATTATTAAAAATTTTACCAAATTTCGCTAATTTCTGTCTCTGATACAATATTATTACTTACGGCTTAACGCAAATATCTTTGAATTATTTCAAAGAATTTAAAAAAAAAATGCAATTTATGGAGAATAATCTTTTTCCGCAAATCTCATGATCTTCGAGCAATCTGAAGAGAAAGTAAAATATTATCAAATATATAAAATAGTTCAGAATATAACCGAGATTACAGATTCCAGCAATCAAGTGACGCTATAGCGACGTAAAAACTTGTTTCCTGCATACAATGTATTAACAGTCAATCTAAATTTGTTTGTCTTGCTATCAATGGGTATAACTATTACAATTGATTGATTGTTGAGGAACTTAAGTGTTGAAAATAATATTCATTATTAAGATAACAAATCTGTTAGAACTTCAAATTGGTTTTATTGTAAACACTGCATGTTTCGCCAGAAAATATTTTCTTCATCTGAAGAAGCCACAGTGTGGCGAAACATATGTAGTGTTTACAATAAAACCAATTTGAAAATCTAACAGTTTTATTATTTAAATAATACCTATTACAAGCTTGTTTATATATAATATACAGGGTTATTCACGCTATACGGCACGGAATATAGTGGCCAAAATACGTGAGTTTCAAAAAGTTTCACTTAGGGGATATATGGGGGTCTATTAGAGCTACTTTTTAAAATTACTTTCATAATATACAGGGTGTCCCAAAAACCCTAAAAGTATCAAAGTTGTGTTTTTTTTAATGAAACACCCTGAATTTTATTGCATTTTTGGATCCTTCGATAAAAATAAGTGTGTGTTTTAATAAGGTTTATATTACATAAACCTTAAGGTTTTTGAAATAATTTGAATTTTGTAAAAATATAACCTAATTTTCATGTTTCAAATACTTAAAAAATAATTAAGTTATGCATACCAAATTTACACTGAAATGTAACAATAGATCATATTTTATTTTCCAAGTATAATAAACTTGACATCTTATGCCGGGTGTAAAAAAATTGGAATTAAACAAATTAGAACTTTAAATGGCTATAACCTTATTTATTTAAATGGAACGCTATATTTATTAATTTATCAGCAAATGCACGTTTTAATTACCTTTCGAATGGTATTTAAATCTTAAGTGTTAAGTCTTCTCGTTTTTGCAGAAAACGCCAAAATATTGTTTATTGCACCGTTTTAGTACTTTTTAAGTAAAAATTTGTATGTATCTAGTTTTCTATGGTATTTAAAAACGTCAGATAATTAATTTAGTCTGTCATTTTAGTTTAAAAAGCCTGTCTTTTGTTATAGTTGTCTTATTTTGCATTTTTGTGTTAGATCGTTAGTAATCGTTATTGTTTGAATATCGCTGTTGTATTTTTGGTAGATATGAAGATTTACTCAAAAGAAGGGGTTATTGGCATTATTTTTATGCTTGGAGAATGTCATCAAAATTGTTTATTGGCTTGTCGAGTTTATACTTAAAGGTTTCCCGAAAGAAATCACCCTAAGCCAGCTATTTTTGAGAGACTATTAAACCAGTTTAAAGAAATTGGAAGTGTCAGTTATAAAAACCTCAGTATAAGAAAATCTGTATAAATTTTCATTTTTTACAATGACATACAACAACCATGTTCAGACAATAACGATTACTAACGATCTAACACAAAAATGCAAAATAACACAACTATAACAAAAGACATCATTTTTGAACTAAAGTAACAGACTAAATTAATTATCTGACGTTTTTAAATACGATAGAAAACTAGATACATTAAAATTTTTACTTTAAAAGTACTAAAACGGTGCAATAAACAATATTTTGGCGTTTTCTGTAAAAACGAGAAGACCTAACACTTAAGATTTACATACCATTCGATAGGTAATTAAAACGTGCATTTGCTGATAAATTAATAAATATAGCGTTCCACTTAAATAAATGAAGTTATAGTCATTTAAAGTTCTCATTTGTTTAATTCCAATTTTTTTACACCCGGCATAAGATGTCAAGTTTATTATACTTGGAAAATAAAATATGATCTATTGTTACACTTCAGTGTAAATTTGGTATGCATAACTTACTTATTTTTAAGTATTTGAAACATGAAAATTAGGTTACATTTTTACAAAATTCAAATTAATTCAAAAACCTTAAGGTTTATGTAATAAAAACCTTATTAAAACACATACTTATTTTTATAGACGGATCCAAAAATGCAATAAAATACAGGGTGTTTCATTAAAAAAACACAACTTTGATACTTTTAGGGTTTTTGGGACACCCTGTATATTATGAAAATAATTTTAAAAAGTAGCCCTAAAAGACCCCCATATATCTCCAAAGTGAAACTTTTTGAAAGTCACGTATTTTGGCCACAATATTCCGTGCCGTATAGCGTGAATAACCCTGTATATAACTTCATTTAGTGAAAATCCGGTTCACTTATTGGATCGCGTCGGTAGTTATTGCAAATTTCTTCATATCGCGATTTGGTTTTCGACAAAAATATAAGGAAAGTACTATGATGGCTACATCGCCACTTTTTGTTTTAAATAATAAATATACTCATATACATATCAATAGTATTTTTTTTAAATTAAAAATGTGTTATAAAGTAGATATAGTCTGTTCGTTGGATCTTCCGTCGTACGTCACGAACTATCGCTTCGAGAAACGACACAAAAACATTCAGTCTGATAAAATAAACCAAATGCGTTAGAAAAAGAACGCACTGTAAAACTTTCGTCGTTTTTTGAAGCGATAGTTTGTGACGTATGACGGAAGATCCAACGAACAGACTATACGTCTATTTCCAATAATATTTTAAATAGAGTGAAGTTGTAATAAAATAATCATTTAATTTTTTTAAATTCTTTGTTTATTAAATGGATGTAAATATATTATCATTGTTAAAGTATAATTAATTTCAGTTTTTATCCTCAAAATGAATATAAAAAAAGCCATTATAAATTTAAATATATGTTTAATAGATTGAAATGTAGAAAATAGATTACCTCTTCTTATTTGTTTTTCAACTTCTTTTAATAAACAAGTTCAATTATTTCATAAAATTTTATATGTTTTGAATAGTTTTAAAAATGTTTGTCAACAGTTTTGTTTCCAATTTTTTATTATTGAGACAAGTAAAACTTAAACAAAACACAATAACTGAAATCTGCTATGTAGTTCAAATAAAATGAAAAGAAAATGTAAATATACTATTAAAATTAATGGAAAACTTTCTTAAAGTGGTAATAACTTCAAATTTGGACAAAACAGTTACAATTTTAGCAAACAAGATCTTAAATTTAACGTTGGTATAAATATAAAAATGCAGCTGAAAATATAAAAAGAGCCTAAAAATAGATATTTTAAAAAACTAGTTTAAATTATATTTTACCTTAATTTTCCATACGAAACAAACTAGTTGAGGATTTTACCAAGTAACGTTTGTTGTTCTGTTATCGCTTTTTTACTCGTCTTGAAAGCAATTACGTATTGGTATTCGTGCACATCACAACCGGGATTTTTACGAGGATAGAGTAAACTACTTCCACACCATTTAATTTAACGATACGTTCAACTAACACATCAGGGTTAATTCTTTTTTTGTGGTGATTTAATTCTTTGACACGTGTTTACTTATATCGTACCTCACCAGTGAAAAAAAATAAAATAAAAAACACAAAAACGCGACTTTGTGATTTAAGTTATGATGAGTTTTAATTTGTATGTATATCTATATGAATTGGAGGGGCTGGCTGGATTCCACCCTTCAATTATTATAGAAAAAGCAACTATTTTGTTGTGGAAAAATAAAATTAAAAACAATTATTTAATATTTAGTAAAGTGCAGCAATATCTTTGTCTTAAATGGTGAAATAAATATCCCTTAGCCATTTTATAAATACACATTTCGTTTTTCTTTTTATGACACTCATTTCAGTTTCCACATTATAACTGAAATAGTGTTTTAATAAGAAGTTTGTCGTATTATTTTTACAAAATTAAATAAAAAACTTTTCCTAAACTGATTGATAATAAATAAACATATAATAATATTTTTAAATACAGAGAATATATTATAATATATTCTAAATATTCTGTTTAAAAATAGAATATGAATTAAATATGTAATATCTAAAAAGTAAATAAGCCTAACTATGAAAACATATTTATGAGAAAAATCTTACAAGTTGTGGCAATTAACATGCTTTAAACCTAAATACTATTCATAACATTATTAAAAATACTACGTAAACACGAAATCTAATTAAAATGTAAACTGAATATCATACGGGATTGAAGTTTTGGTTAGCAACAAAATAAAAACAATTTATATTTTAAATACTTGATTGTAGAGGCATTCACTTTGTGATACATATTTTATAACTTTAAATAAAATAAAATAAAACTTGGTTTATATCACACCCTTTATTATTCTAAGCGTCTCAAGGGACCTTAAAATGTTCACGAAAACATTACTCTCCTTATATACCCTATATACTCTATATATACCCTATGTAATTGTAAATAATTGTGATTATGAAAATAATTAATTACAACTTTTTTTAAAATTATTTTAGGACTGCCTTTAATTTAATTTAAATTTAATTGTTGATTAATATAATATATATTAAATATTATTCTTCATTAAATTAATTGCAATTTTATGTTAATTTTTGTCGTTTAATAAAAATAACAATATATATAAATATTATATTATATTATAATTCAAGTTAAATTGTGTAAAGTAAAAGTAATAGCAAAAACTATATAGGAAACACTTCAACAGATTGCAAACAATGACCCCTAATCTTGGCTTTACCCAATGTTTAAATAATCTAATTGTCACTAATCCCATCTCGGTAATCTTCTCTTTGAAAATTGGTCTACTTACTAATAAATTTAAAAATACGAAAACATTTCGTGAATCTACAACAATGAGTCTTACTAAGACTACAAAACAAATTAATTTGAAACAACTACTTCTCTAGCTAATACTTCGACAGACATTGAATAATACAAATTAATTTGCGTGTTACAAATAGTACAACTATTAAAGCAACACTAATTTGAATGAAATTATTTCTGTTGAATAAACTAATAAATGATAATTAGTTTATTCAACAGAAATAATTTCATTCAAATTAGTGTTGCTTTAATAGTTGTACTATTTGTAACACGCAAATTAATTTGTATTATTCAATGTCTGTCGAAGTATTAGCTAGAGAAGTAGTTGTTTCAAATTAATTTGTTTTGTAGTCTTAGTAAGACTCATTGTTGTAGATTCACGAAATGTTTTCGTATTTTTAAATTTATTATTTAATTTTCTACAACGAACTAAAGGATATTATTACATTTTATTGGTCTACTTACTGTTCCAAGAGGTTCTTAAGTATTCACCTGAAAGGATTAACAGCGGCTTTTAGCGTTCCTTTCAATACCTATTTTAATCTAATTTATTTCCTAGAATTAATTAACACTATGGGTTCGAAATGTACATTTACAGCCGTACTAATAGTCGCGAATTAATTCTCGAACTGAAAAATCCTGAATTATTTGTCGTATTTATTAGTCGGGTATTTACGGGTAGTTTCGGCGACTTCCAAGAATTATCCTCGATAGGGGAATTTTTTAGTGACATTTAATTATTACTGGTTTTAGGTTGGCATCACGGAACAGCTGACGGAATTGTCAATATGTTTCGTGATTGTCAGTTACAGAACACGTGCAAAGTTTGTTTACCAACTTAGTTGGTGTGATAAGGGATAAGGATTAATCATGTTTAAAGTAAGTACAATAGATATTTATTTTTAATGAAAATGGTAGAATGGTTTTCATTTATTGTGAATTATTATTAATATTAGGTCGTTCTATATATTCGTTCAGTTTTAGTAAATAATGCAAATGTGTTCCGAATGTCTGCGGTTCTGTTTTCTTAATTGTGCAATTCAAATATGTTTTAAAGAGAGGACAGTCCGCTCTTTTCATCTGAGTCTCGAAAATGAACCTCGCAGTGGTCGGTCCACTGAGATTGTTTCAAGTAATATCAAAACTCACTCAGCGAAAATGAGTGCAACTTGTGTTTTGCCTTACTCACCCATTCGCAGGACCACCATCTGACTACCACTTGTTCTTGTCCTTGCATATCTCCATCAAAGGGAAACCGTTCATTAATTCTAGACCTTCTATGAGAATCGAATAATGAAATTATTCGAAAGATGCTAAGAGGTTATCAACATAAATAGACCATCTATCATTTATTATAAAGTTCATCCTTTGTACGACAAAAAACTTGTTTAATTTCGTCTTTAAAAACTGGACGAATATATGGAATCACCCAATACAATTGAAATTTGAATTGCTAATTTATAAGTTGTAACGTAACACTTCTAATATATTTTACAGAAATGGAGAGGATGAAACGCTTGTATATAGTTATTCTATCATAGAAATATAATGCCACCTTTCAAGTGATTCCGGAAAGTGAGGACAAATTCCAAAAAATTATGTTAGAAATTACCCACCTGGAAAAATAATGAGCCATTTCATTATAAAATAAAATAAAATATGAAGAAGAACAAAATGAATCTTGGAAATTATGAAAATAAAAAAAATTACAAATAATATGCTGGTTTCCCATCAATTAATGCCTTGAATTCATCGCATTACATTATTAATCATCATCATCTTCAGAGACAGACTGACGTGGCATATCGACAATGACAAACTCCGGGCTGAAAGACCGGTGGTCGATAGCCATTTAACAAACAAACAAACTAACTCACTAACATTCGTTGTATCATACACATATTATATTTAGTTTATTTGTATATATGTTTGTTAATAAAGATGTTGTATATATATATGCTGGTTTTATTTATTTATTAATACTCATATTAGTGTATTTATATAACTTAATTATATACAAACAATTAAGAAATGTACATTTAGTTAATAAAAACAATTTTGTGAAGAAAGTGCTAACATTTTGAATACAATTTACTATATTATTATCTTCACGTAACTTAAAAAATATATTCCTAAAACAATTAAGATTTCGTTCAAAAATTATTACCCAAAATATTGCTTATAATGATGTAGAATAAATTGTTGATTAATTTTTCGTTAATTAAAATCGAACCCCTTTTGTATTATTAAAATATAGCCGAAGCAAATGTTTTATATATTACCTAAAAACTGCGGGAAGTACAGCACCTAAACAACTCAATAATAGTTGCATTGGTTAAAAAAGAAGTCCACGATTGTTTGGATTTTCTAATTGCTTTACTAGCAATAATAGAACACGGACTGTTATATTTTTGGTAAATCGATATCTCTTCTAATATTCACTATCATCATAGAATTCAATTGGTTTTTAGCATCTCTAATATATCTATTCAAATTAGAAGCATCATTATAGTTACCAAATATTATTTTTAATAATATTATTTTAGGTTCGGTACATTCTTTTTCGGCAGTCATTCACTTTCGAATTTATCTATATACATAATATAAAACTTCATCCCGAAATGCGGCTTCATCCATTTTATATTATCAGTATAAAATATTATAATAAATATATTAACTAATGGATTATAAAAATATCTGTGGACATGAATTTGACAGTTCGCGAATAATCTCGAAATAATCTTGCGTCGACCGGGATTATTGAATGGACGTTTATTTTTTTAAATAATCCGAGATAGAGGAATAATCCTCAAACTCGAATTAATTCGCGACTATTAGTACGGCTGTTAGTGCATTATCAATAGTTAATTTTTTTGATGTAAACAGAAATCGATTCGCATTTGTTTCCAAGTTATTAGCGCTACCTTTTCTTTTTCTTATGGTGGCCATATTGAATTTTAGATTTATTAGATAGTGCTTAAAAGTAGTGCTTTTCAACGATGTATACCATGCCTGAAAAAATTTTAGTTACAAGCAAAATATTAATAAAAAATTAAATTAATCTTAAATATGACAGTTGAAAGTGAAAAGTTTTTTGTAAGTAATACTGTAATCTAATGAAACGATAACAAAATTATAGAAATAAAAAGTACTTAAATATTTCATATTCAATTAAAGAAATTGTTCAATACGATGACCTTTCTGTTCCACACACTTTTGACATATTTTCTTTAAGAATTAAAAACTCTACGTAGTAAAACGTCTCCGTTTACTAATCATAGCACATCTATTACTCTTTATTCTAAAATTTCCCGAGTTTCGGGTTGTTCAAAACTTAACATTTTAGCCAATATGGCCACCATAAGAAAAACAAAAGATAGAGCTAATAAACTGGAAACAAATGCGAATCGCGGGTTTCTGTTTACACCCAAAAAAATGTCTTAAAAAAGTGTAACGTAAAGGTTTAATAGCGGTCGCGTTAGGCATTATCGAGTTGTTGAGGAAAATTAAAATTGGCAAATTTTGGTTTTACACAAAATATCTTAAAATTGAAAAAAGTTAAGGTAAATTTGAAATACGATTTGTTATGAGCACTGATTTCTGCAAAACATTCCCCATTTAACCGTTCCTCTATCTCTTCTAATAACAGAGATACTAATGGCGAACATCGAAATTGGGACACCCTGTATAATATGATTTTGTTATAATAAAAACTGTGTCTACTAATCATAATAAATATTTTACTTTTATTTAGTTTCCAATAAAATTATTACTAATACAGTTTTGGAAGTCTTTTTTCTAGATTATAGAAATAGTTATATTTTATTGCTAGCGGGAGTTGTTTCGAAACTCATTGCAATAAAATGAGAGATATTTGGCCAGCCTAAATTAAGAAATTCCAAAATAGGTTATTTGCATACAATACATAATATTTGCTTTGTCCAATAATATAATTATCACTAATCCTACTTCGGTAGCCTTCTTTTTGAAAAGTGGGAATAGTTACACCTTCAGTGCGGATTAATTCTTTGTAGGTCATTAAGTATTCTTCAGTAAGGATCAATAGGGGCTTCTAGTTGTTATTATAAGAATTGTGGATAATCTGCTGTTGATCCTTTCTATGAATACTTATCACCTTTCGGAGAATGAGAAGATTATCATTGAATATTTGACTATTTGCAATATTCAAAAGAAAAATTCTCTAAATAATATTCGTAATGATTACACCAATCTAAACAATGCAAAATGCTTTACATGATGATAAACTGTGAAAAGGTACATAATACTCGAATGGAAAATCTGGTAATAATAAAATAAAACAACAAGCGATTCAATAGATTTTATTTACGAATTACAAAGGGTGCTTTACATCATGTTATGTTAAAATTATGAAACATTTCATTGGAATTTAAATTAAAAAATATTTCAAC
The DNA here is from genome assembly GCA_963969525.1 of Ontholestes murinus. Classification (NCBI taxonomy): domain Eukaryota; kingdom Metazoa; phylum Arthropoda; class Insecta; order Coleoptera; family Staphylinidae; genus Ontholestes; species Ontholestes murinus. The sequence continues at coordinate 78,812,004 of OZ018387.1, forward strand.
TTTTTAATAGCATAAAAGACCTCAGACATCGTGTACAACTTATTAATATATATTTCTGAGTTATGTAAAGTTTATAATGTAATTAATTAAACACAGTTCATTATCAAATGTTAACTACTTATAATAAAAACACAGTGTTCGAAATATATATTTAGTGAATAAATAAAACAGTGAAGTATGAAATATAACTGTACAAATTTAGTACTCTAAAAGTTAGCGATTAATAAACCAAGTAAAAAAAGTGGCAAATTAGTGTTTTATTTAATTAACTCTGAAATTGGTTTAGTTATACTATTCTTCAAAAAATCAACTAGTAACTGGTAAATTGCAAAGAATTATTAAATACGTTGTTGACAAATATGCAAAAATATTTTGACAATATTAAAAAAAGATTGTCATGGAAATATTTACAAAAAAAATCTGTAGCTACTAATGAGACATAACAAGAAAGAAAAAGCTTAAATGTTCATTCAAAAGAACTCTTCAATTATTATATTATAATGAAACATACTAAATGTATTACATCGGTCAATACTTGCTATGTTTAAAACTATAAGAAATCTTGATTATTAAAAAAATTAAAAACAAAAATTAGATATGAATCCTATAATTTTAATTTACAGATTAATAGTTATTTTAAAATTAGAACCGATTAACAAATTCATAACATACCGAATTATTTGATTTCGTATTCATACAAACCCCCCAAAAGCAGTAAAACCACAATTGCATCCATATTTTATAAAATAGTAGCCTTCATTCTAGGAAGTAAATCAGCTTAAATTAGGTATTGTTAGGAACGCTAAAAGCCGCTGTTAATCCTTTCCGGAGAATACTTAATGACCTCTTGGAACGGCAAGTAGACTCTAGGTGTGACTAGTGCCAATTACCGACGAAGAAGATTACCGAAGTGGGATTAGTGATAATTAGATTACTAAACATTGGGTAAAGCCAAGATTAGGGGTAATTGTTTGTAGATAATCCTTTGAAGTATTTCCTATCTAGTTTTTAGACTTTCCAAAATTTAACTTGAATTATAACATATATAATAGAATACTTTTATATATTTTTTGTTTTATTTAAACAGCAAAAGTATAAATAAAACAGCAATTTATTTCAGTAATTATTATCCAGTATAATAATCAAAAAATAAATTTGAGTTAAATTAAGGGCAGCATTAATATACGTAGATTAAAATAATTTAAAAAAAATGTAATAATTAATTATTTTAATAATCACAGATTAGTACTTTCCCTACAATATATAGGGCAAGTCTTTAACTTGAAATAAATTCAGGACATCATAGAAAGTTTTTTTTTTTAAATAGGTCGATTAGTATTTTAAATTGCGCTCTTTTTGATGTAATTTTATACAGCTTATCCCAAATATGAGATATGATTTCATCGACTATTTTTTAATGGAAACCCTATTTCTTATCACTATTCTTAAAAAGAGTATATCAAATTACACATGTGTGCCAAATTTAAAATTTTTATTTCCTGTCATTTACAAGATATTTAAAAACATCTAATTTAAAGAATTAATAAATCTAAGTCAACTTAATTCAATTTTTATGCATTTTAAAAGTGTAATGCCAAAAGGTTTATCATTTTTGTCGATCTAACGTTTATGAAAAAGAGCGCAATTTAAAATACTAATTGACCTATCCGAGCATATTTTCAAAAAATTTACGTTCTATGATTTCCGAATTTATTCCAAGTTGGAATATATGAGCCGTTTATTTTGAAAGTGGCCCAAGTCCATTTTTATCTTTTTTCAAGTTAACTGTGGTGACATTTATAACTTATGCTGAACTTTTAAAAAAATAAATCGGAATTGAAATGTATTTAATACATTTGAAAATTTTGTAACACATATATTTTCATAATAATATAAATATTGATAATTTAATTTTGAAAGTGACCTAAGTCCACTTTTCATTGATAATGCCAAATAGTGCGGCCCAAAATCTTGAGAGAAGTGCTGAAGGTAATTTAAATTACATTATAATATTGAATTAAATTTTAAAAAATAATATTTAATTAAAGAAATTATTAAACCCATGGGAAAGGATAAAATCACAAGATTCCTTGATTCTCAAAGTGAAGAAGAATTAAAATTTTACAACAAATATAGAAAAAGATAGAGACTTTTAGAACTTCATTCTTTAACAGAGGAAGAGGAACTAATTGAGAATGAGAATTTACAAAATAACAGCTTCAGAGAAGAATTCAGAGAAAAAAGAAGTGATACTCATATACAGAAACTTAAAATTAAACGAAATTCGGGGAAAAGATACTATACACAAACGGGAAAAATTATATTTGCCATTATGTCGAAAAGACTGATTAAAAAAAATTAAAGAAACAGAAAGAAAACGTATTTTTGAAATGTTTTGGAACTTAGGAGACTTTAAAGAGCAAAATATATTGCAATACGAAGAGACCGAACAGAAAAAATATTGTTCAATCGATGGAAAATTATGCGAAAATCATAGACCCCAAATTTTTAATATCAGGTCATTCATTTTTACCTAATGACAGAGATTTTAGCTTTATAGAAATGTTAAAAAGAAATCGTTTACTGTATGTGCCACAAGATTATTATAAAATAATGAAAAAATGTAGGAAACGTAATACTTTCATACTAAATGAAATGAAACAGGAGGATTTTATATCAACGAGACTCTTAGAAGAAGCAGTTTACAATAGATCCAAAAATACCAACGGGGAAAAAATAAACTGGCTGCAAATATGCTGGATGCGATTTTTTAAGAAATAAATCACATAAAATTTTATATAAAACAACCATGGATGAGATTGCAGAGTTTAAAATTCTTGATTTATTGCCACGTCAGGGTAGACCTAAATAATTTTGAAATATTGTATTGCCATCATTATACAAAAGTATAAGAAGCGCACATGATGGATTTACTGCGATATATAGCTCTGGAACACCATAACTACTTTAAATCCCTTCCACATACTGATAATGTTAACGAATTACTTGTTATTAAATTTATTTTTTTTCTTCTAAAAATATAAAGTAAATAAAATGTTTTTTTAAATTTTTTTAACTATATGTAAAAGACTTAAGCTCTTTCACATTTTATAACAAAACAAATTTTTATTTTGAAAGTGACCTAAGTCCTTTAAAGGTAGGCAAGGACATATTATACACTTAATAATAATGATTTTTTTTAATAGGAATTACTAAATTAACTCCTTTAAATACGATTTAGCATTGCGAGTCAATCATATACCTTACGTATATTTTTAATTTTGTAGAAACGCAAAACCTTAAATATTTCAATTTAGAGATAAATTAACTTAGGCCACTTTCAAAATAAACGGCTCATATAAGGAGAGTAATGTTTTTTGTAAATATTTTAAGGTCCCCTGAGATGATTCCGCTAATTTCTAGAAAAATAAAATTAGTCTGTGTCTGTCTGTCAGTGGGCGCTGTATCTTAAAATAAATAATCGATTTAAGATTAAACTGACGTTCTAAATTTAGAAATTGACATTACAAATGCAACCTAAACAACACCTTATCAACTCAGTTGCCACATAACATCTTAAATGATTTTAAAAACAAACAAACAGTTCATTATAACAAATTATTTCACAATGTTGGAATAAGTCTAACAAATAAATTTAACAATGTATTAAATAATAGCGGTAATAGAGACAATCCGTTTATGGATAAGTGGTTTAAAAACTATAGTACTGTTGTGTTTCCCACTGAAGTAAAAAACTTGCTGTCACTGGGTCCAAAATTCAGTTTTTCTGCTAAGAACAATGATATATCTATACCACGTTTGTTGGCGGTGACGGAAAATGTACTCAGTGATGACACAATTTCCAACCACAATCTCATAAGAGCAAAAGTAACGAATATTATTACAAAGCATTTAAAAAAAACACAAAGTCTCCGCAATTAGACACATTTACAACAAATGCCACAAGTTTTTAAATGACAACAAACAAAAAATAATATGAAATTCTGACAAGGCCAATGTAACTGTGGCTATGGAAATTATTGATTATAATGTTACGAAGAAATAAATAGAGATCCGACCACTACCAATGATAAATGATTTAATAAAAGAACTAAACTCTAAAAAAAATATTTATGACACTACTTTAAAAAAATTAAAAACATACAAAGCAGTCGCACCTAAATTATATGCCGTCCCAAAAATCCACAAAGATGGTTGCCCGCTTCGACCAGTTACGTCTTTAATCGGATCTCGCATAGAGAATATCTCAGGATGTTTCGTCAATCTTATCGACCGCTTGCAGATCCTACAACGATTTTTTTGTTTCTAACGTTTTTAATTTTACAAACGAGATAAACAACTACCAATTACCTGTAGATTACGTTTTAAGAAGTTTAGATGTTGTGTCCCTTTTCACCAACGTCCCAGTCGACCTCGTAATATACTGTGTAAATGAAAGATGGCCAAGCATTAGTGAACTTTGTACCATCCCTCGTGAACTTTTTCTTAAAATTATTAGATTCATTTTTAATTCGAGCTACTATGTATACGATAGCATATTTTATAAACAGATTTTTGGTTGCCCTATGGGATTTAAACTTAGTCCGATATTGGCAGATATAGTTATGGATGAACTTCTTAAGAATGTCATTCCACAATTACCCTTTGAGCTCCCTTTTAAAGTATGTCGACGACCTTAGATGTGCAGTACCCGCAGAGAAAGTACAATTAACTCAAGAATTATTCAACAATTATAATGAAAACATACAAATTCACTGTTGAAGAGAAGAATTAACGCGGTGCTCCATTTCTCGATACAAGAGTCATAGGAACAGTCAGTAATGTGCTTTTGTGCGTACCAAAAACCTGTATGTTCAGGACGTCATCCATTTAATATGAAATGTCAGTGTTTGTCATCTAAATTGATTAAGCGACAAACAAATAATTCAATTGAAAATAAGTGCTTACACCACAAAATAAAAAGTTCAGATCATCAAATTGAGTTTTGGCGGACATTTGCGACTTATTTAGTACAAATTTTGAAGCCTGTCCAGTGCCGTGCCAATCAACAATTATTAAAATTGATTAAAATTGACAAATGTCTTGCAAGAATAACAGTACGTCTAACATCAAGTGTAAGCTTATAGTTACCGACCCTATAAAAGCCAAAATCATAAAGAACTGAGCAGTGGATCCTGATTCAAGATCTAAATTTTGTTAAATTATTGTGGAAAAGTGTAACGAGAATAAGAGATTTCCAAATAGCGTGTGTTTTACAGATGAATGTACTTTATATTTGGTGTCTGAAAATTACGAACAAAATAATCGTCAATGGTCTCAAAACATTCTTCATATTGTAACATCAAGAAGTGAATATCCACAAAAACTCAATGTATGGGCATACATTTTAAAAATAGCGTTGTTAGTTTTATTTTTATTGCAAGCAAATTAAAGTATTTATCGGTTTCACTTTATGTTTTTTCTTTACATAAGCATTCTTTCTAAATTTGGAATAGTATGATAATTATAATTTAACTGGATGCGGTTTTGAAATTTTGTAGAAAATAAATGAGAAATACTAAAAACAGTTTTATTCTGTTTCGGGCAATTGTACCTTTGAGTTAACTCGTTTCAATAAAAATAATGAATTTGTGCCTTTGAAATCGCACTAAACTTTTCCTTCTGTGTTATAAGAACTCATTTTGAATTTAATTATTTATTTGTGGGTTATACAATTTAGATGACAAGCACTGACATTTCACAGCAACTACATTTTTGAGGATCTTATTATCACATATTTGCTTACACATTTTAAGGTATATTTTGACTAAAAATGAAAATGAAACAAAAATAACACCTCCAAAATATCTTTAGTAGGTAAAGGAATCATTCTAATTTTATTCTGATCATTTTCATTCAATAATAGAGATACAAACTGCAATTGAAAATTTAACATGCTAATTCTCTATGATGCGTCTTCAAACGGGACACATGATATATATATATACACAAGAATGACAAGGAAAATATTATTGTGAAAATTCAAGACAGACAACTGCGCTCAAATGATGTCATGTTTTATCAAGTCCCTGAATCAAATAACTCAGTCATTGAATTACGTAAATCCAATGATCTAAAAAAATATAAATAGAATCCATTCTTCAGACGATACAACTAACTATTGTACCAATGAAGACAAGACAAAAAAGAAAACTAATAAACTTCGTCAATTGAAAGTTATCTTTTGACAATAAAATTTTAACTGTTCTACTCTACAGAGTCGATCTCCCGAATCTCCCAAATAACATCCACGTTAATGCTGATCAGACACCATACCAAATTAGTTATTTAAAAGAACTTCTTGGGACAAAATCCTTGGTGGTGAATTGGTAAAACATTTTTTTAGATTAGATCGTAATAGTTTAAATTATAATAAAAATTATGATGGTGGAATCATTGTTTTAGTTACAGGAGGTATTAAAGCGAATTTGTCAACATATACTTTTTCACAAGTAGAATAACTTCTTTTTTATTGATGAAGTTTATTTTCCGCCGAACTCTGGAATTAAAGAGTTTGTATTTCACTGCTATACACTTATTCAATAGGAAAACTAACCATATGCGGGTATTATAATACGTCACTTAATAAGTCCCCGGTCTGACACATATATGGCAACATTGTTGACAGGCCCAAGTGATTTCCGGATAATACTAATCTCTAAACAATACGTGTCAAAATTTCATGGAATTTTGAACATTAGTTTAGAAGTTACAGCCGTTTTAGTGACTTCAGTTTGATCATTTGCAAGATGGATAGAGAGGAATTTCGTGTGTTGATTAATTCTGATTTTTGATGGAGAAAAATACTGTTGGAGCAAAGCATTGGCTTGATAAACATTATGGGGACTCCGCACCAGGAAAATCAACTATTATGGACTGGTATGCGGAATTTATTCGCGGTCATACTGCTCAACGCTCTGGTCGCCCAAAATCAACAGTTGTTCGGGAAAACATTAAAATGTCTACAAAATAGATTTTTTAAAAGACCGTAAAATGAAGTTGTATGAAATAGCTGACACCTTGAAGATAGCAGAAGGTAGTGTTTTTACAATTTTAGATGCAAATTTTCATCTAAAATTGTTTTGCCATGCGCAAGTTGCTTTAGAAGTAGGTGCCTCATTTGTTTGCACCGGACCAGAAACAACAACGCGTCGACGATTCAGAGCGCTCTTTAGAGCTTTTCAGGCAAAATAAAAAGGATTTCTTACATCGATCTGAGAAATAGATGAAACATGGATCCACCACTACACGCCTGAATCAAAAAGATCGTTAGCTGAGTGGAAAGCAGCCAAAACTCAATGCAAAAGAAAAATATGCTGTTGCATCAGGATAATGCCCCGTGTCACAAGTCGATGAAAACAGTGCAGATATGAAAAAGATGCTACAGGGATAGAAATTTGGCCCAAATGAAGAAGTGATTGTCGAAACTGAGGCTTATTTTGAGAGCAAAGACAAATCATGTTACAATTTATCACAGCATGTAGATATAAGATGTATTGTAGTGTATATATGTTTTAGATTAACTTAGTTTGTACATGTATATGACACCTTGAGTTAGGAGTGTTGGAATGAATGTATCACTCTTGAAGGAGAGCATGTTGATGAATAAAGTGAAATTTCTAAAAAAATATATTTTTCTTTGTTAGATCGAATATTAGAGTCATGTGAAAATTTAGCAATAGATACTTGACCGAAATGGCTCTAACTCTGATAAAGCTCGTATACTTTATGAATGCTGTAGTTATTTAAACTTAAGGCATGTTAATCACTTAGATAATAATCGTAGTGTATATCTCGACCTTATATTCAGTTCCAGTGATAATATTAATATAGAGCAGGCTGTTTTTGATGATAGTAATGATAGTATACATCATATTGGATACGGCATTAATTTACTTCGTGGCTCTTCTAAATTTATTTATGACAACATATTTTTACATGAAACTAAGTGTGCAAATGATTTCCTCACCAACATAGATTGGATAGGTTTTCTCGAATCCTGTGAAGATTTAAATGTCACCGTTAATTGTTTTAATAGTGTACTTTATTATGTAATTGAAAAATACGTTCCTAAGAAAAGTTATTTAAAGGCAGATTTCCCAAATGGTTTGCTAAAGAATTAATTGGTTTGATAAAACAAAAAAAACTTGCTCATTTTATATTTATAAGGGAAATTACAATAATAAAAATGTATTAAGTCCTTTAGTAGTAGAAAATTAACTAATAATTTAGGAAAACACGAAAACATTTCGTAAATCTACAATAAATGAGTCTTATTAAGACTACAAAACTAAAAGTACGAAATGTTTTCGTGTTTTTCTAATTATTAGGGAACGACTATTTGAATTATATAAGATTTCAAAAATTGCCAAGTGATTCTAAAGTTTTGGCTAATGATCATTATCTAAAATACTTACGCAATACTGAAGAAGCAATACAATCTAATAGTAAGATATTTTGGATATATGTTAATGACAAAAAACATACAAATGGCCACCATGAGAATATATGTACATATAAATAAAACATCTAGTAACAACCTACAAGAAGCACTTCTTCTATGTTTATAGTAAAGATCAGACTAGTTCCTACACTCATTTGTTTAGTTATGACTCATGTGTTGATAGTGAGTACAAGTGTCAGGTTCTGAGAAAATTTTTGTTGATATCGAAAAATGAAAGGCCTCGTTTGCGTGTGGTCCTGATAAATACCAAACAAATTTTTGAAGGCATGTGTTTATATACTAATAGATCCTAATAACGAATATTTGATAGTCAGGCGCAGGAAGGAAGTGTGAATTACAACACAAGTTTTAAACTTTTTTTTAATTCACACCTCCTACCTACGTCTGATTATCAAATATTCGTTATCAAATTCCAAGAAAGCAATCACAATACAAAATATTAATACATCCTATAACTTATATATTTCAGCGGTCAATTAGTGATAATATTTTTCCTGATGCATGAAAAAAGCTTTTATTACACTAATATCTAAGCAGGGTGATCGCGGGGACATAACTAATTATAGGGGGTGTGCGTTCCATCGGTTTGCCTAAACTATTGGATAAATTATTGTTTATATAAATGCAATGGCTGACTAAAAACTTTATTGAACCATAGTAGATTTACAGTGACAAACCTATTAATGTACCAATATTATCTATCGAATGCCTTGGAAATTGGGATCAGGTGGACGCTATCTACATGGACTTCTCTAAGGCGTTCAACAGAGTATAACTCAATTTTATTAAGACAGTTACGTATATTGGACTAAATATTTCCATAGTGTATTGGCTTGAGAGTTATATCACTGGTCGTACTCAACGTGTTAGAATTGGGAGCTTCTTATTGAAAGGCTCGAATTTAGGACCAGTTCTTTTTAATAAATTCATAAATGACGTTCTTCATTACCTGAATAATTCCAAGGTTTTACTATACGTGGATGATCTGAAAATATTTCGTTCGGTGCAAAAAGCTAATGATTTCATTGCCTTACAAGCGGATCTTGACAATTTGTCCCAGTGGTGTAATTTGAATAAATTATTCTTGACTGTACCAAAGTGTAAATTAGATTTTCTAGAAGAAAAGATATAATATTTAATTATAATGTAGGCGGAGCTGAACTATAAAATGTTATCGTCTGCACTCATAGATGTTCGTGATTTCTTTGGCAATTTTCTTATGTTCAGAGCACTACTTGATATAGCAGCCAAGGGAATTTCATAACTGAATGTTGCATACTAAAATTGGGACTCATACACATATTATTATTCAAGGTATAAATTCAATAGCATCCCTTTTTCCTAAAGGTATTACATCTAATTCTTTGAAACCTGTACATTCTAATAAACCCTGCGGTACCGTAGAATGCATATTTCTTCGAAAGATTTGTGATGAGATGCCCTCTTCGGTCATTCATCAAAACACTTGTTAGAACCAGTTTGTCAATTTATAACTAGCTTATCCTAGTTATGGTACTCCAAGCTGTATTGACTTGCTCTTAGTAGCCAAAGTCTTTCTTCTATTTTAATGGATGGTCAATTACAGGGGGTGATACGGCTCCAGAAGCATTTAACACTATTTTTGGCTGAGTATTTTTTTTGTGTAGTAGGGGTTCACACTCAAAATCAGAGAGTTCTTTATGTACTACACTTGGCTTTAATTATAGAAAGTTCTGGGAGTTGGAACAAGTCCCTTTGAAAGTTACATTAGATTATCAAGCTGAACAAATAGTAGATAGATAGTATTTTCTCAATCATTCTGGTCGCTTTTTCGGGCCCTTATTGTTTAAAAATTTTAGTAATCTGTCGATTCCAGGATCCTATGAAATTGCAGTAAAATAATTTGCTTCTCTAGAGCTTTGATTATCTCTAACTTGTGAAATACGTGCGCTCTACTTTGATTTTATTAAAGATTATTTAGAAGCTGCTCATAGAGAGTAAATCTCTGTAACACCAACTTTATCTTCAGATGGTTAATACGTTCCACATCACTTCGTAATAAAGCCTGATAGTAAAATAACTAAACTTGTTTGTTGAGTTGTGTTTAATGCTTCTGCAAATTGCTTTGAAGTTGAATGATATTCTATTGATTGACATAATGACATTTACTCTTTACTCAATTCTTCTGAATTTCCGCTATCATGTGGCCGTGTTTATAGCTGACATCAAACAGATGTACAGACAAGTATTGGCCCATGAAGGTCATCGCAAATATCAAAAAATAGTTTAGCGCTTATTTCTTTTTGAACAATTAGAGACCTATCAATTGAACACCGTCACTTATGGCATTTCATCGGCTCCATACTTAGCTATTAGTACGATCCTTGAATTAGCAAGAATCAACATATACTTATATACTCGGGCTTGTTATGTTGTATCCGCAGACAAATTCTAGGTCTTCATTGACAACTAGATATAGATTGTTTTTTCTTTAGAGTAAATCTTGTACTAAATTAACTATTTTATCAGATGTCGCTCGTATCTTTAATCCTTTACAATTAATTTCCCCATTGTCGTTCTTTGTAAAACGGTTAATGTAACACTTATGGACAGGTGTAGGTTGGAATGAAGTTCCACCGTCATATGTAGTAGAAAAGTGGTTACAAATTAAACCACAATGGTTGTTGCTCACTTATTTACAATTTTCTCGTCGACTCTTGTTGGATAATTCAATCGATTATCGATTATATGACTTTTGTGATGCTTCACAGGCATACTTGGCAGCTATGTTCATGTTGCGTGGGCAGATAAAGCAGACACATCTCTTCTTAAGAATAAAAAAACCCTTTTACTTTTTTTAAATATCTTGTTTGTTCTAAGTCAAAGGTAGCTTCATTAAAGATAATTTCAATTCCATAACTTCAATTGTGTGCTGTAGTTCTTTTGCACATATTATTGAATCTGTAGTGGATATTTTTAAAGATATTATAACTATTAATCAACTTTATGCTTGTCTGATTTAACAGTGGCTTTGTCATGGATCAAATCCTCTCCGCACAAATTGAAGAATTTCTTAAGCTACCGTGTATTACACATCTAGGATAAAGTAACTCCTGCTGTGTGATGTCATGTTCTCACTTTAGACAACCCAGCTGATTATGCTTCTCGGGGTTTAAATCTCACTGAGTTGTTAACTAATACGTCATGGTGGGCGGGACCTGATTGGCTTTCCCAATCATCAGATCTTTGGCCACATGTAGTTTGATTGCCTGATTTAGCAGATGTACTGATTACGGAAAATAGTACTCCTTATTGGCAACCACTAATACTCACATATTTGATAATTTGTTAAATTATCGCTATTTTGCAAAATACAATGGATAGTTGCTTAATTAACCATTTTAGAGGATTGGTATGATAAGCTTCGCGTGAAACTTGAATATTTAGCTAAACATATTCAATCTGTAGTATTCTCGTAGAAAATATTGAAACTCAATTAAGGTAAAAATATATATTAATATAAATAAGCGGTTGTGGCATATGACCAATTAGTCGACAAAAAAGTTAAAAAATAATCAAGGTAAACCTTGTACTAAACATTTTCGCGTTCTAGCTCCCTTTATAGATAAAATGGGGGTTTTGAGGATGGGCGGTAGACTGCACAATTCTCCCTTCCTCGCATTACGATGCAAAGTAACCCTTGCTGCTACCAAGTAAGCTTCTGCTTATAACTCGTATCATTCTACAATATCATAGAGACAATCTTCATTTGGGTTGTCAAACGTTGTATTAGCCACTATCAAAATAGTTATGAATTCTATCTTGTCGACAAGAAATCAAACGCGTCAGCTTTTAATGTATACTTTGTTTTTGAGTGAAACCAAGGTTTCAAACCTCAATAATAGGCAAATTGCCTATTTTTCGTGTCTAAAGAGTATATAGGTGTATTCGACTGTTTTGCGATCCATTTGGAACTAGTTTCATCATTATCATCTAAAGCTTTCCTAGCTTGCCTTTGTCAATTCGTTGCTCGTCGTAGTCGTAGTTATGATCTGTACAGCGACTGGGCGACTAACTTTGTGGGAGCCAATCAGATGTTAATACAAGCCAGTGCTGGAAAATTAACATTTAAGTGACATTGCAATCCACCCAGCGCTCCCCACATGGGTGGGCTTTAGGAGGCAGGCAAAAAGTATGTTACAACAAATTTGGCTCGGGTTGTTAGTGAACAGATACTTGCATATGCAGAATAATTTAGGAAATCAAGACAATGTAAGGTGAATTATTGGTGCGATGATAGGAAGTTAGAAGCTGTAATTTGTGGGGAAATATTTTAATGCGCCATTTTGCAAACCAATGTTAAAGGGATTGAATATGCTCTTGAAGGAATTGGAGGGCATTTTTTATGTGGGAGCATGTTTAATTAGGGCAGTTTCATCTGCAAATTGACGAAGATATTTGGAAGTGAATAAATATATTTAGACGAAAGTACATAAGAGAAAATAAAAATTACCAAAAAATAACTTTAACTATCTAAGCAACACATAGGAAAAGGTTACTAAGAATAATTGTAATAATCAAGAATTATTTTTTGTAAGAAAAATTTTGTTGTTAATGTACTGTTCATATATTTCGAGAAGCTTCCAATAAAACTTCAAAATATAGAAACAATTAATTAAAACAAAAGATATTTAGGACACCCATATACAAAAACTTAGATATTTTTACCTATCATATTTAGTAAGTCAACTGAGGAAACTGTGATTTTTGATTTAATTAATCAATAATAATAATAACAATATAAATATATAAAATAGTTTATTATTTATCGCCGATAATTAATCACTGCATAGTATTAATAATTATATCAAATTTCTCAATTCTACCAATTTCTACCAATTTCTATAACTACCAACTCTTGACTTACAAACTAAATAATATATAGAAAGTAGAAAAGAAGTAGTGTATTATATTAATTTTAAGAATGAATAAATACAATCCATAAAATGATATGAAAAATTACAATATAAAGGACGTTTATTTATTAATATTACATCAGCTTCTTAAGATAGGCAACACAATACATATCCTAATATTTGATCAGTTGCGTACCGGAATTGTGACAGCGAATATTTCAATTAAGAGTGACAAGGTTTCATATAATGATAAAGACATCATTAAAGTGACAATGATTTCCCTAATTGAGTTAACAAACCACCTTCATTTAGTAACAATATTAAATTCAGTTACGTATTGGCTCCGAGCTATTAAGGTCGCGTCAGCGCAGTGCAGCTGAAACAGAAAAACAATTGCACTGCACTGACGATACTGGAAAACTAGATACTGGTCCATAGTTGTTAACAGAGACACTTTAATTTATTCTTTTACCTATCGTAACTAAAATTAATTAAAAGGTTGCATAGTTGCATTCACATGATATAACATAATGATGGATAAATTAACTATTTGCTATTAAAACTAAATCTAGAAATATTAATCGTTTATTAATTAAACACGTGTTAGATAGTATCGGGTTTTATTTGATGGCACAGTTTAAAAACTTATTTAGTTACTATATATTTAAATATTTAAATTTGTGAACATAATTGCGTAATGTTATGATAATTTTAATATTACATGTTTTATTTTTAATAAAACTCTATTTTATGCTTGTAATTTAAGAAAAATATGTTGAATAAATTATAAAAGAAAGAAATTTAAGATTTCTCTTTTCTAGACTTGTAATATAGGCAACACATTGTACTAGGTTGGAATGAATCATGCATAATATAAGGTATTAGAATAGTTAAGTACTTCTAATAACTAAACAATTTCTAGAATTTTTGATTTACATGAATATTAATTGAAATTAGAGTGAAGATCTTTAATTTAGCGACTTGTTTTTAGAGTAAAATGTTTTCATAAAAACACATAGCGCCCAATAAACAATGCATCTTGCTGCCTGAAACATATTTAAAATGTTACTATTTAAAAAAAATGCATTCAGTATAAACTAATGAAATTAGTAATCAGATGAGAGGATATATTATTATAGCAAGCAATTACAAAGCTTAGTTTACTAGTATGTAATAAAACATAGTGGTAAACTTATTATAAAATACAATGGTATTTTGTACGCAAACGTGGTATTGATGGTTATATTACAGAACCAGATATCCTAATGAAACCAATGGGACATGAGTATTTAATGATAAAGTATAAAAAATGTAACTTTAATTTCGTCTCCATATAGTAACAAATAGAAAATAACGTGTGAATATTTAATAATATAAAACTATTTAGTAAATCTACAATTTGAGACAAAACAAATAATAAAAATCGACTTCCTTTCATATTATCATTGTTGAACTCGTTAATTTGCGTGTTACAAATAGCAGAAGTATTATAACCATTAACTTTTATTTCACTATTACAGTGTAGGTCTATCTATTTAATATTGTATAAATACATAGTTACTATTAATTCAATAATCAGTTACAATTTTATGTATGATTAGAAACACACGTTGTATTGAAATAAAATACAAACCACTATATCGTATTCCTTAATCCATAGTTTCTAAGATATCTCTGAATTTCCTCCACCAAGTTTCCAGGAAATTAATTAATATTAAGATAACGATACTGTCTGATTTTCAAATTTGATTTCTTATAAACACATATATTTTGCCACACTGTGATTAGTCGTTTTTTATTATTATTTTGAATAATTATGTATCGTGTTTTAAGTAAATAAATATTCATGTATAGTTGTTTTTATTATATCTTGATTTCTGATTCAGATAACACTGGATGATGACATGGGTCAAAACAATAATAGTGTAAATTTTGTTATTCATAAACAGTTGTAATGAACATTAAATGTTTTCTCCCAAGATAAACCTTATATAAATAAGAATTCGCACAAATATTGGCTAGCAGTATGGATATTTAACAGTCTGGAGCTTTAGAGTTGTAAATGTACTTCTTATTGATTTCTCTGGAATGTCAAAAGGGTAGTGAGGTAAGCTTTCGGGAAGCTTCAGGAACAGGGTAAAAGGAATAGATGGAGGTGTCGTGAAGTACAGCCTTACCCACTTCAGATTGTATTGATTTTTGTAATACTCATTGAAAACGTATTTCAGTAGATTTAATAAATTATTACGTATGATATATAGAATATAATAGAATTTATATCTTTTTTGATATATAATTAATATATCATATTGTATAAAATATTTGTATATAATCGTAATTAAACATTTGATTTTTTTAGTTAGAGGAAGCAGAAAATATATATGTAAAATTATATTTTAATAGACTTATCGATTGTCTGAAATTAACACAAGATTATATCGAATAAAATAAAGTTTACATTTACATTATATGTTAGTACAACGTGTTTTCATTGTTGAAGTCTGGAGATCAGAGTACGAAATTTTTGTACATAATATGGAAACAATAGTGATTGAACTGCGATACCTATAAATATTTAATGACTACAAGTATTTAATTTGTTGTGATTTGACTGTTTCAAAACTTTTATAATGTTTAATAAAAATCAGCGTTCTGTTGATGAATTTTATTTTTAGAAAAAAATAATGTTAAAAATTTTCAATACATACATTTTTATTTGTTATTGAATTTTACACAATAAATATCTAATTATTACTTATAAATTATCGTGTTAGCTTTATACCATGCACATTCTTTTCTCTTTCTCATATAGCTAATTATGTGAAATTAACTCGTTTTACAGAAAGATTTATTTAATGGCGAAAAGGTGTAATATTTATTAGTTCCTATGTAAATTAAATATTTCTGTTGCAAATTTGTTTTATGAAGTTATTCGTTTAGTAATTACATAAAATAGAAACAATTTAATTGAAGCATTTAGAACAGATGTATTTCTAAATAAAAGTAATTGGGACAATTTTTAAAATATGTCACAATTTGTCAGGAATTCTTGGTTCTAGAATTTAAATCTGTCGATGTTTAGTAATAGAAATATTTAGGTTAATGCAGTTTAATCATAGGGTAGTATTTAGACTTTTAACATGTTTCTCAATTATTAGTATAATCTACAATAAAACTTTACTTTTAAGTCCAATAATAATTTCGTATTTTTTGTCGTGGAATATCTGAAACATATGATATTTTATTTTTATTAGATAGAAACAATTAATCATAATATCTCTACTAGAGAAGATTGGTTTGCGGTTAATGAATTTCTCTAGGAATTATTATTTAGATGAGAGGTACTTTTATTCCTTCAATTTCTTGATGTGGTAAAATTTTGTGTTTGATTTCTTGTATTTCAAAATGTTGTAAAGTTTATTGATCATTGGTGTAAGTTTAATAAAACGTTCAAATTTCTGTATTCTACAAAATATAATGGTGAATGTTCGAAATTTGATCTTAATTAATTCAGTTTTTAAAGGTTATTTAATAGGTCTTAATTGACAGTTTTGAAAAGTATTACCCTTGGCGTTGCAGTGAATTTTTTAAGTTGATTGTGGGTAAAATTATTTGTACTTAGTGTGATTTTAATTTATATGTTTATTTCATAATAATTTCAATATTAGTGTTGTTGTAATATAAAATAATATGAAGAGTGTCCTAATGTATAATTGATGTAGAACCACGTAAACAACGTTTGTATAGGATATTAAATAAAATTATAATGGTTTTCATAATTTGTAACTATCTTCGCATTAAATAATTTGTTTATTATTCTTTTGATAAACTTTATACTTTAGAAAAAATTACTACAGAACGTTATCTAATTTATTGGTGAATTATAGGATGCTTAATTTTAATTATTTTATTTGGTTTTGATAGTTAGGTTATTATAATATGTTACCAAGCTATTATTTTAAAACTATATATATATACAAGGTTATTCACGCTATACGGCACGGAATATTGTGACCAAAATACGTGACTTTCAAAAAGTTTCACTTTGGGGATATATGGGGGCCTATAAGGGCTACTTTTTAAAATTATTTTCATAATATACAGGGTGTCCCAAAAACCATAAAAGTATCAAAGTTGTGTTTTTTTTTAATGAAACACCCTGTATTTTATTGCATTTTTGGATCCGTCTATAAAAATAAGTATGTATTTTAATAAGGTTTTTATTACATAAACCTTAAGGTTTTTGAATTAATTTGAATTTTGTAAAAATGTAACCTAATTTTCATGTTTCAAATACTTAAAAAATAATTAAGTTTTGCATACCAAATTTACACTGAAGTGTAACAATAGATCATATTTTATTTTCCAAGTATAATAAACTTGACATCTTATGCCGGGTGTAAAAAAATTGGAATTAAACAAATGAGAACTTTAAATGACTATAATTTCATTTATTTAAATGGAACGCTATATTTATTAATTTATCAGCAAATGCACGTTTTAATTACCTATCGAATGGTATTTAAATCTTAATTGTTAAGTCTTCTCGTTTTTACAGAAAACGCCAAAATATTGTTTATTACACCGTTTTAGTACTTTTAAAGTAAAAATTTTAATGTATCTAGTTTTCTATCGTATTTAAAAACGTCAGATAATTAATTTAGTCTGTCATTTTAATTTAAAAAGCCTGTCTTTTGTCATAGTTTTATATATATATATATATATATATATATATATGAGCCGTTTATTTTGAAAGTGGCCTAAGTCCATTTATCTCTAAATTGAAATATTTAAGGTTTTGCGTTTCTACAAAATTAAAAATATACGTAAGGTATATAATTGACTCGCAATGCTAAATCGTATTTAAAGGAGTTAATTTTATAATTCCTATTAAAAAATCGCTATTACCTTGAAAGGACTTAGGTCACTTTCAAAATAAAAATTTGTTTTGTTATAAAATGTGAAAGAGCTTAAGTCATATAGTTAAAAAATTTAAAAAAAACATTTTATTTACTTTATATGTTTAGAAGAAAAAAATTTAATTTAATAACATGTTATTCGTTAACATTATAAGTATGCGGAAGAGATTTAAAGTAGTTATGGTGTTCCGGAGCTACGAGTATATATATCGCAGTAAGTCCATCATGTGTGCTTCTTATACTTTTGTATAATGATGGTAATACAATATTTCCAATTTTTTTAGGTCTACCCTGACGTGGCAATAAATCAAGAATTTTAAACTCTGCATTCTCATCCATGGTTGTTTTATATAAGATTTTATGTGGTTTATTTCTTAAAAAATCGCATTCAGCATATTTGCAGCCAGCTTATTTTTTCCCCGTTGGTATTTTTGGATCTTTTGTAAACTGCTTCTTCTAAGAGTCTCGTTGATATAAAATCCACTTATTTCATTTCATTTAGTATGAAAGTATTACCTTTTCTATATTTTTTCATTATTTTATAATAATCTTGTGGCACATACAGTAAATGATTTCTTTTTAACGACATTTTTATAACGCTAAAATCTCTGTCATTAGGTTAAAATGAATGACCTGATATTAAAAATTTGGGGTCTATGATTTCCACATAATTTTCCATCGATTTAACGATATTTTGATGTTTCTATTTTGTTTGTCACTTTTTAGAGTTTTAAGGTGTAAGAGGTATGAAGCTACTTCTTGGGAACCTCTAGAAGCTTTTGTTACATCCCAAGCGTACATGTATACATTATCGTTGTAGAAATTGTGTATGCCTAAATTTAAAATATACATGTTGCATTTATCGTCCTTCGCTTAAAGGGTATAAAAAGAATTTTTTACAAACAGAAATTTTTTTACAAAGCCTGTTTCAGGATTAACCAGTAAGTAAAACTCTCATTTCTACATGAACCTTTTCTGTTTCTCCGACGTCTTTTTAAAGTAAAGCGTTCGGTCGCTTCATATTGCAATATATTTGGCTTATCAAAGTCTCCTAAGTTCCAAAACATTTCAAAAATACGTTTTCTTTCTGTTTCTTTAAATTTTTGAAGCAGTCTTTTCGACATGAGCAATTTTTGTTTTGAAAAACTTTGGCAAGTATAATTTTTCCCGTTTGTGTATAGTATCTTTTCCAAGAATTTCGTTTAATTTTACGAAGTTTCTGAATATAAGTATCACTTCTGTTTTCTCTGAATCCTTCTCTGAAGCTGTTGTTTTGTAAATTCTCATTCTCAATTAGTTCCTCTCTCTGTTGAAGAATGGAATTCTAAAGGTCTCTATCTTTTTCTATATTTGTTGCAGGATTTTAATTCTTCTTCACTTTGAGAATCAAGGAATCTTGTGATTTTATCCTTTCCCATAGGTTTAATACTTTCTTTAATTAAATATTATTCTATAAAATTTAATTCAATATTATAATGTAATTTAAATTACCTTTATCGCTGCTTTCACGATTTTGGGCCGTACTCTTTAGCATTATCAATGAAAAGTGGACTTGGGTCACTTTCAAAATTAAATTTTCAATATTTATATTATTATGAAAATATATGTGTTACAAAATTTTCGAATGTATTAAATATATTTCAATTCAAATTTATTTTTTTGATAGTTCAGCATAAATTATAAATGTCACCACAGTTAACTTGAAAAAAGATAAAAATGGACTTGGGCCACTTTCAAAATAAACGGCTCATATATATGTATATATAATTACTGTATGTAATTAATTTAAACTATTGCAAATTTATTATATAAAACTTTCCTATTTTATTTCAGGTTGTTAACATAGGCAATTCAATATACATACTTTAAACTTGATGGCTGAAACCTAAAAAATTATATTACTGCGCACATGTGTGAAAAGATTTATAATATTTATTTTAGCATTGTTTATTACACAAGTATAATATCATCGCAAAATGAAATTGTGGAATTAACTTATATTTTTCTATTAACTTCGACTTTTAACACGCATACACCTTAGTATTTTTAAAACTAATGTTTTTGTATTTCAAACTGGGGAAACCCAAAGCTCTACATTATCGCTGACGACGCTTTTGCCTGAAGCTCGGTATTTATTAATCTCTAAGCCTTCCCGGTAGTTAAGAATCTTACCTTTATACGTATACAGCGACAGGTTCTTGTAACTTATAAGCTTGCATCGCAAACGAATTAATTAATGCTAGTGTGGCAAACATATATTTATTCTTAATCATGATTTACTGTTCTTGAAAGGTGCCACCTGGAAACGCATACTGGTATCTCATGAGGTAGATAGTATCAGTCATGTATGTCGTCACCTTTTGATTCATGCATGTGTCCTAATGTGATGAATATGCGGTACTCTGCATAACAGGTATGCTGAAAAGTTCGTAAGCTAACACAGTAAAATATTTTTTTTTGCAAAATTCTATTTTATTATTCAACATAGTTGCCTTCGAGGGCGTTACACCGATTATAGTGGCCATGTAATTTGTTGATACCATTTTTAAAATACAAATTCTCTTTAGCCTCAAAATAAGCCTCAGTTACAGCGATAATTTCTTCATTAGTGCTGAATTTTTTTCCAGTGAGCATCCTTTTGAGGTCTGCAAACAGGAAAAAGTCACTGGGGGCCAGATCTGGAGAATACGGTGGTTGAGGAAGCAATTCGTAATTTAATTCGTGTAATTTTGCCATCGTTTTCATTGATTTATTACACGGTGCAAATTAATCTGAACTTCACGTAACACAAGCAATCAATTTAAAGTTAAGAGTTGATTTCAACTGATCTGCTCCTACTTCGAAGGGGTTTTTTTCAAACGACAATCGGACTGCCCATTCAAAATTACCTATTCATTTTGCTTAAATCAGAATTTTATGATTACATCTAGCTGATATTGCAACGATGTACCTAGAAGTGAGAACTTGAAGACAGAAAATACCAATAAATCTGGTTAAGGAACCGCCCTGAAGAAGCGTTGACATCTTATTACATACGACAATTACGTATGATACAGGTATGTGATCAAGTGAATGATTTGCTTTTATGTGGTGGATTTGAACTAAAACAATGGGCAAGTACTTTAAGAACTTTAAAACCGATAGTTGCGATGAAGTGGCTGTGTTAACACGCAACAATATGAACGCCAATGAGAGTGTAATAACATTATGTATGGTGTGAAATATCTGAATGGAATACATCAGTTACAAAGTAAATCTAACCACGGCTGGATTTATGTGGGGCACTACTATTGACTGATTTAAGTGAATGAGTGTATGAACGCTGAGTAAATTCAATCACACTCTCATGGATAAAATTCGATTATAGACGCTTCAGAACATATGTTACAAATAGAGTAGAAGAAATTAATGCCTAATTTCGATGATTTTTTTATGTGTCAATCAAGTAGAATCCAGCCGACATAATCACACGTGGATCTGATGCAACCGCCCTCCAGGAGAGCAACCTATGGTGAACTGAACCGCCATTTTTAATTAATTCACCTTAATGAATTCAAATAATGTGAATCGCTGTCAGAAGTTAAATGCCACAACATCTGATTCTGTTATGATTTCTGAATGCTCAATATCAATATTATAATGTAATTTAAATTACCTTTATCGCTGCTTTCACGATTTTGGGCCGTACTCTTTAGCATTATCAATGAAAAGTGGACTTGGGTCACTTTCAAAATTAAATTTTCAATATTTATATTATTATGAAAATATATGTATTACAAAATTTTCGAATGTATTAAATATATTTCAATTCAAATTTATTTTTTTGATAGTTCAGCATAAATTATAAATGTCACCACAGTTAACTTGAAAAAAGATAAAAATGGACTTGGGCCACTTTCAAAATAAACGGCTCATATATATGTATATATAATTACTGTATGTAATTAATTTAAACTATTGCAAATTTATTATATAAAACTTTCCTATTTTATTTCAGGTTGTTAACATAGGCAATTCAATATACATACTTTAAACTTGATGGCTGAAACCTAAAAAATTATATTACTGCGCACATGTGTGAAAAGATTTATAATATTTATTTTAGCATTGTTTATTACACAAGTATAATATCATCGCAAAATGAAATTGTGGAATTAACTTATATTTTTCTATTAACTTCGACTTTTAACACGCATACACCTTAGTATTTTTAAAACTAATGTTTTTGTATTTCAAACTGGGGAAACCCAAAGCTCTACATTATCGCTGACGACGCTTTTGCCTGAAGCTCGGTATTTATTAATCTCTAAGCCTTCCCGGTAGTTAAGAATCTTACCTTTATACGTATACAGCGACAGGTTCTTGTAACTTATAAGCTTGCATCGCAAACGAATTAATTAATGCTAGTGTGGCAAACATATATTTATTCTTAATCATGATTTACTGTTCTTGAAAGGTGCCACCTGGAAACGCATACTTGTATCTCATGAGGTAGATAGTATCAGTCATGTATGTCGTCACCTTTTGATTCATGCATGTGTCCTAATGTGATGAATATGCGGTACTCTGCATAACAGGTATGCTGAAAAGTTCGTAAGCTAACACAGTAAAATATTTTTTTTTGCAAAATTCTATTTTATTATTCAACATAGTTGCCTTCGAGGGCGTTACACCGATTATAGTGGCCATGTAATTTGTTGATACCATTTTTAAAATACAAATTCTCTTTAGCCTCAAAATAAGCCTCAGTTACAGCGATAATTTCTTCATTAGTGCTGAATTTTTTTCCAGTGAGCATCCTTTTGAGGTCTGCAAACAGGAAAAAGTCACTGGGGGCCAGATCTGGAGAATACGGTGGTTGAGGAAGCAATTCGTAATTTAATTCGTGTAATTTTGCCATCGTTTTCATTGATTTATTACACGGTGCAAATTAATCTGAACTTCACGTAACACAAGCAATCAATTTAAAGTTAAGAGTTGATTTCAACTGATCTGCTCCTACTTCGAAGGGGTTTTTTTCAAACGACAATCGGACTGCCCATTCAAAATTACCTATTCATTTTGCTTAAATCAGAATTTTATGATTACATCTAGCTGATATTGCAACGATGTACCTAGAAGTGAGAACTTGAAGACAGAAAATACCAATAAATCTGGTTAAGGAACCGCCCTGAAGAAGCGTTGACATCTTATTACATACGACAATTACGTATGATACAGGTATGTGATCAAGTGAATGATTTGCTTTTATGTGGTGGATTTGAACTAAAACAATGGGCAAGTACTTTAAGAACTTTAAAACCGATAGTTGCGATGAAGTGGCTGTGTTAACACGCAACAATATGAACGCCAATGAGAGTGTAATAACATTATGTATGGTGTGAAATATCTGAATGGAATACATCAGTTACAAAGTAAATCTAACCACGGCTGGATTTATGTGGGGCACTACTATTGACTGATTTAAGTGAATGAGTGTATGAACGCTGAGTAAATTCAATCACACTCTCATGGATAAAATTCGATTATAGACGCTTCAGAACATATGTTACAAATAGAGTAGAAGAAATTAATGCCTAATTTCGATGATTTTTTTATGTGTCAATCAAGTAGAATCCAGCCGACATAATCACACGTGGATCTGATGCAACCGCCCTCCAGGAGAGCAACCTATGGTGAACTGAACCGCCATTTTTAATTAATTCACCTTAATGAATTCAAATAATGTGAATCGCTGTCAGAAGTTAAATGCCACAACATCTGATTCTGTTATGATTTCTGAATGCTCAATATCTGAAAACGTAGTATACAACGTGGGCAGTTAACAATTACAGAACTGACAAAGTGCAGTGGTTTTAATAAGAAAGCTACAGCACTGTGTTTAGCCTAGAGATAAGGGCATTTAAATGCAATAAGTGTTTGTCCAAATCAAGCAGACTTGTTGTGTAAAATCCATTTATTGACGAAAACCTGCTAATTCGTGTTGGTGGCCACTTAGCAAACAGTGAACTGCCAAGTGACTCCCATAGTGCTGGCTTTGACTCATAAACTGACTAAATTGATTGTGTGTAGTGTTTATAAATCACAATTATATATAGGTGCTCAAGAACAAAGAAAATGTAAGGCGTAAGGCTGCGACCTTACGCCTTAGCCTTACATTTTGGATCATATCTGGAATAAATCTATAATGTGGTGCGAAGTGTCTTAATCAAAACAACCACCAGCAGGTTGACACGTCTTGCAGAAAAATTGGGTCTCTTGCCTATTTAGCATTATTTGGGTGCTGCGGTATTGAACGTGGCATAATAATAATAATAATCATTTATTACGGAATACTCCAATTATACAGAGTAAATATTTAATCTTAAAAGTATGATAATTTTTATAAAATAAAAGTTAAGTTATTATTCTTAATAATATAAATACATTCGTTTCATCAAGAGTGCAGTGAAGAAAGTATATACCGTACTAATCTGAATACTTCAGTATTTCTATTTATATGACGGTTATTGTAATTAAAATTAATTCTGCATAACAATTAATTGTATTCAATATTGCTGGATATTAGTTTAAATAGCACGCAAATATCTGTGACATTTCTACGATAGCGTAAAGGTTTAATATCACATAATAAATTGGACGATACATCATCAAAACGATATTTTAAGAGATTTATAAATTTATTTTGAATTTTATCAAGTCGAATTTTTCCGCACTCATTATAAGGGGACCATATCAGGGAAGCATATTCCAAAACGGATCGAATTAAAGAACAAAATAACATTTTTTGACAAAATGGGGAAAATTCTCTAGCAAATCTACTAATAAATCTCTCTATTACGCGCCACATTACAGATTTTCTCAATAAGCAAATTTAAAGTAATTTTGGCGTCAAACCAAATCAGAAACGTAATTGACATTTTTTAAAGGAACGCTATCAATTCAATATGTGAAATTTAAAGGAGTATTACTCTTGGTAAGTGAAATTGAAACATATTTTTTGAGATTTAAAAATAAATAATTATCTTTAAACCATTTCTGTACTTCTTGCAGATCATAATTTAATTGATTACAGTAAATAATATTATTGATTACATGGAACAATTTTAAATCATCGGCGAAGAGTAGAAAATTTGAATGTTTAATTACTTCACAAATGTCGTTAATAAATAAAAGAAATATAATGGGACCGCAATGAGTACCCTGCGGTACCCCAGATGTAACAATAATAGGTTTAGAAATATACTCATTAATTTTAACCAATTGTGTACGACCCTTAATAAAACTAGTTATCCAATTGACAACTTGAATACCGAAGCCAATTGCCTCGATTTTGGAAGTAAGTACTGAATGATTTATTATATCGAAGGCCTTTGCATAATCAGTATAAACTGTATCAACCTGGCTTCCACTTTCTAGAGCATGAACCAAAAAAGATTTAAAACATAAAAGATTGGTTAATGTTGATTTACCAAAAGTAAACCCGTGTTGTTGATCGATAATAATTTGTTTACATCCCCATTGCAACTGTTTACTTACTAAATAGTCAAGCAACTTAGGAATTGCATACTGGTCAGCTATTCCTCTGTAGTTATTTATATCCTCGCGGGCACCAGATTTAAATAACGGTGTAATAAAACTATATTTCCAAGTATTGGGGATAGTTCCAGTAGAAACTGACTTGTAAAATAATATATGCAGAGGAACAGCTAGAGTAAATAAACAATTATAAGACGCTTTTAATGATGAAATACCCTCCAGAATGCCCTTTAAATCAAATGGAAATGATGAAGAACTTGTCTATTATACGAATATGATTTTTAGGTGCGTTATTGTCAATATAGACAGACAGAAAGTCAGCAAAAAGATTAACGCACCCATATCCGCTGAAGCATGATTTGCCATTAAAAGACATTTCGGAATGATATTTATTGCAATTATTTTTGCTGTTTATATAATTCCAAAACCGTTTTGGATTAATTACAAGTTAATAATCAAGTTTCTGAATATACTCTGAATATAATTGTTTGCTTAAATTTTTACATTGTAACCATAGCTGTTGAAAATTTCGATAGTCAGAAGGTAAATCAGTAGATTTATATTGAATGTAAGCATTTCTTTTACGTTTTACAAGCCGAATTAATTCACTGATAAACCATATTGGGTAATTCCTGGATTTGACAAATTTCAAGAGCACATATATAGAAACGGCATCATAAATTAAATTATAAAAGCACCACTAGAAACATTTATATCACTTGAATATAAAATATTATTCCAGTCAACACTTACAAAAAACTCATTTAAAAGAGAATAATTTGCATCGAAAAACCAGATTGAAGATGATTGATCTTAGTATTAATTGAAATAAACACATCATCATGTGCTGGATGATGAATACCAGACTCGGTTATCCCGTAGTGAAACTTAATTTCTTGAATATGGCTGAAGCACAAATCCAGAAATACTTCTCTCGAGTTGGGCAATGAGTTTACTTGAAATGGGTGCTGCATACTGAAATAATTGCAGATTGTTTCTTGATATGGTGTAGGATTGCCATCGCCTAAGTTGTCATTGTCATAGACATGCAGCAAATTATAATCACCAAAAATTATAAATTTTAGTGATTAATATATTTCAATACATAAGAAAGTGGTGGTAAATACACAGATCCAATAATTAGTGATTTAATTTTGTTATCAACAAAGTGAATTTTATTTATCGTCCTAATTTTCAAAATGTATCACAAAGTAATGGCTTCAAGCATCAACTATATAATTACTACAAGTAATATTCATATTTATTTCAATTAATTTTGATTTTATAAGTCACTAGAAGAGTTCTGTTTCCGAGAATGCACTTTACGCTTTGTAATGAAGGGATGATTATTATTGTATTTAATCATTAGATCGGTTTCACCTTTTTCTTTTCTAGAATTTAATTCTTCGTATATTGCTAATATTTCATTGCGCTGCATATTTATCGTTGTTTAGTTCAATACTTAAATTTGTAATAGAGCAATATTATTAGGGAAAATTAATTTAAGTGGTCGATTTTTATTTACAGTTTGTTTGAATAGGGTTACTCATGTTTTTAAATCCTTGAAAATACTCATAACTGCTCTAAGTTCGTCCTCTATCCCTATATTAACTGATTTGAAAGAGGATTCTTTCAAGTTGTACAAAATTACATTATTTTTTCTTCTCTCCATTTCATTGATTTTACCAAGAATTGATCCACCAGTCGAGGTAATTTTTTCATTTAACACAGAATCATGATTGTTTATTTCCATTTTAAGAGTTTCGGTTTCGTTGTTCATATCTGAATTGAGTTTTTTGAATTCACTTATTTTAAGTAAACATTCGTCTAACTTGACATTAATATTACTTATTTCGTTGTGAATAACTAACTTAAAACTATTGAAGTGAGTGGAGAAAAGATTTTCAATATCTTATTTCGAAATGTGTGAACTACTTGTTTGATTAACAATAACAATTAACATAATATTCCAAGGATTTTCTAATCTGTAAACCTAATGTCACAAATCATTCTAAACGCAGCACAAGTAAGTTGTCATTTTCCACCTATTTTAACGTGAACATGAAGTAAATATGTAATGCTTCTTATTCATTATCTGAACTACTTACTTTAGTATTCATTTGCTATTTGTTTCCTTTCAATTCAGTATTTGTTATATATTTGCTGCACCTTTTGTAAATAAATTCATTTGTACTTTACGAATTGTATATCCTTAATTTAAAGTAATAAGTGGCGCAAATGTACAAAAATAGTTTTATTTATTATTTTTAATTATTTAAAATACCTTCTGAATTATGTAGATCATAGAAATTTAAACAAAAAAATTAAATTTGAAAGTTAATTGGGAGTCGAATAATATTCCAAGGTATTTACAAGTATGGGAAGGGAAAACTTACGATGTAAGGATTTTGATTTTGGGTTATGAAAAAGGTATTCTGTGGAAAGGGATGGGAAGCTTGGATTTTGAGGGATTATTTTTTCAATACGACACTTGGAGAAACATATTTCAAGGGAATTCAGTGGTGATTGAAGGCATGACATTGCAGATTATAGGGCGGGAGCATGCGATACTAAGGTAGTGTCGTCGGCGAATAGGAGAGGGTATAAGTCTGGATTAAAGACAACAGGATAGGGGTTGAAAATGTCTGAACAGTATACATTATAAAGGATGGGTTAAAGGGGAGAATCTTAAGGGGTTAAAGTGATGATGTGTTGGATTTTAAATTAATGGGAGTAAGACTGGCCGATTTTTACTTTGCATGAATGATTTGTTAGAAATTCGTGGATTGAAATGATGAGGTGACGGGTCATACTTAACCGTTGACATTTGTAAAGAAGGCAACAGCGAACGATTGGTGTTTTGTTTGAATGTTTAAGGCTAAAATTGTTAGACGCAGAATGGTTGATTTGTTGGGTAGGAATCCAAATTGGTAGTTAGGGTTGGAAAAAATTGTACATCTATGGTTTTTATGTTTTATCGGAGATTCGAAAAGCTTAGCTAGGATTGTGGGTAGAGTAATGGAGCGGTAACAAATGAAGTATTCATTTCTGGTTTAGTTATTGCTATTTAGTTTTTGAAACATCTCTTTTAAATTGTCTGCAAATGTCTTTGATATTGAATAGTTTCACGGATTGTATTTTCTCGGGGGTCTTTTAAATTGTTGATATTTTCCGACTTCTTTTACGTTATCAGTTTTTTTTAATTTCTTCCAATAAGTTCTTCCTTATCATTTATTTCGTTACAAGTGCTTATCCATTTTTGTTTTTTGTACTCGAAAATGAACTTCCGTATATCTTTATTTAATTTTTCAATTTTTCTCTAAGAATTCTGTCATCGTTGAATTTAATGTCTCTGTATAGATGTCCTAGGATATAGTTAGGCAGAGGATATTTATAAAATTGCTTCTTAGGGACAGGAGAGTGACCCATAATGAAATCAGATAGTGCAGAATTGGTGGATGGTGAAATATTCGAATGAATGTTGAATGTATCTAAGATGTCTTCGGCTACTTTATCAATGTTGCAATTTTGAAAATTATATGTATATTCTGGAGTAGATGGAGTTTGTTGGTTTCGGGTATCATTGTGGAATTGGATTGAAAGGTTGTCGGAGCATAAGTTGGGAATGATGGTGATCAAAATAATTAAATGTCAAAAATTGGGGGTACAAAGAATTATATCAAAATTTGAATTAGAAGTGAATGAGGAAATATGGCGGGATTTTGCTTTGTTAACAATAAAGTCTCCAATAATAACTACATGGTCATATAGGGATGCTTTAATGAAAATGGAATCGTCTATTGAGGAATGCGGATGGATATAAACAAGAAACACATGTAAAGAAAAATTATGTAAAGGAAGGGTAAAATGGAGATATTTACTTGGACAAAAGGATGCAATAGAACCTCCTTGCTGACATGCATTAGTTGTTGTAGAATTTAGATTTTATTTCAACAAGAAGGTTTATGTGGATTGGATTGATAGTTAGGTAATGGTTTAAAAGGTACGTTTTATTATGAATGAAATTAATGCTGGACTATAAACATTCTGTTACCTGAGATGGTATAAGTTACTAGATGTATATTTGAATACAATTATTCAATTATGCTTCTCTTGTAATCTTTTTAATTTAGAAATTTGTTCTTTATTAGGTCTAGGCAACTAAAGATCAGATTTTTGACATTTAGATATTACGAATTAGAATAATTTGATATCTTTAATTTGATATAGTAATTGAATTCCATTCTTTATCATTCATGAATTATTATCTGGTTAAGGAGTAGCTCATTTCGTTATATTTTCCTTTAGGTCGATTTTAGGATATGGACTTTTTTAATACTCATACTTTTATTCTTAGTTTAAATATGTAGCAAAATTGTGAATGTTGATTCTATGAATCTAGAAATGTATAATTGGAATGAATTGTTTACTTTGTAATTATACCAGTTATAGGACTCCTTAAAAAAGGCTAATGTACTAGTGCTTTATGTCCTATATATACTTGATAACAAATAGTTCTTGAAGAAAAACATGCATATTTAAGTACTCACGATCAAATATGTTAGTATATGATTAAATATGTTTTTACCACTAAACATTATGTAATATATATATATATATATATATATATATATATATATATATATATACATATCTAAATCGAAGAGCACAAACTACAGCGACAATAGCACAATCGTCGGTAACCAAATATACATCTGAGTCAACCACGTCGTAAGACGTATTATTATTTAATGCAAACAAACCACTATGTAAAATTTGACAGCAAGTAAGTTTGTTTCAATTTTCTTATAATTTTCTGCATATTTTTGGTAGTAAATCTTGCAAGTAAAGTATTGATAAAATTATGTTTCTTAATAAATATAGATTCAGTACAATTTGCATAATCGTTTGGTCGAAACGATATTTGTTTAATAGTATTCAATATGAAGTTATATTTAGTTATAAATTTTTATGTGCAGTGTCTTAAGTCGTACCTGTATGAGATTCCTAAATCGTACTGGTACGACTTAAGAAATTTTCTTTTTGTTTCCTACATTATTCATATTTTAAACCATAATCATGTCAATACAGTTAAAGAGAATTTATAATGGATGGAAACAAGAAAATATAAACGAGGCGTTAAACAAATTATCAGAAAGAGTTATTGGATTCAATGAAGCCCATCGACAAACGTTACGTCGTCATTTTAAAACATTAAATAAGAATATCAAATTTGGAAGGTCTAAGGGTATAACCGAAAATATGGAGGAGTTGGTTCCGCACATTCCTTATTTAGAATCAAGCTTTTTTTGGGATTACTGCAACTAATCTAAGAAGACTTGCTTATCAGTTGGCGGAAATTTAAATTACAACCGTTTCAATGAAGAAAAAGAGATTGCAGGGAAGAAGTGGTACTATAAATTCATGAAGGATAATCCTTATTTATCTTTACGTACTCCAGAAGCAACATAAAAATGTGTTTATGGATTCTTTGATAAATATGGATTATCCACTATTCAAAGAGCATCCAAAATAATTGCCCAGAAAGGCAAACGCCACGTTGGTGCATTTACAAGTGGTGAAAGGGGTTTGACTACTAGATGTGTATTCTGTATGAATGCTGCAGGTGAATATGTTAATATTTAAACGCATGCGGATGAACGATTCCTTAAAGAAAAGATCACCACAGGGTACTATATTTGGATGCTCTAAAACGGGTGGATAATTTTAGAACTTTTTGTTCAATAGTTGGAACATTTTATCAAGTGTACAAAGTTGGGGAATAGTAACAATAAGCAAATACTTCTTCTTTTGGATTACCACACTACCCATACAAAAAATATTGAAGCTATAGAACTAGCTTGAAAGTATGGAATTATAATGTTTTCATTTCCTGCTCATAAAACCCATCGTCTTTAACCTTAACAAATCTTTTTTTTAAATCTCTAAAAACAAATTATAACGAAGCTTCAACTTATTGGTTAAGAACAAATCCTGGTAACACAATTAAACCAACTACTATGCCAGAACTGAATTGAATTGCAGATTCAAAATCAGTTCGTATAAATATTGTTTTGAATGGTTTTAATTAGGCATTTGGCCATGCAACAAGCATGAATTTGATGACGACATTTACGCTTCTACAGTTGTGATTGAAAACTCTTTACGCACTATTCCATTAGACATCAATAATAAAGAAATAAAACTGCAATTAAATACTTTAGCTCCGATTCCTATAATAAACCAAAGCAAAAGGTTCCATAGATGCTCTACATCGTCAGTCGAAATTACGCCCACGCTTAGAAAGCATAAAAATACGGCAAATAAAAGAAGTAATAATTAATAAAAAAGAATTGGCATCAAAAATTTAATAGAAGAAAAGCGATTGGTTTTATTTTATTTGTGGAGAGGATCAGACGGAAAACATGATTCAATGCTTGAAATGTAAATCTTGGGTATACGATGTTTGCGCTGGATTAAACAAGAGAACAAAGAGATTTGTACGTAATGATTGTACTAATTGAATGCATCTCATCATTATGAATAAAAATTACATTTTAATTATTATCTTTCTTTAATTGAACTCCTAGGTATGACTTAGGCTATAGGTGGTACGACTTAGGCTATAGGTGGTACGACTTAAGAAACAAGTTGACTTAGTTGAACTGATGTAAGTTTTTAAAGATTTAATTTTTTACGTGAAAACATATATAGATTTTCTAGTTTCGTTATAACACATAATACCAATATCAACAAAGGTCTGAATAACACATTTAATTTTTATTTATTTGATAAATCCTACGTTTTATACAATTCTTTTCTTAGAGGGTACGACTTAAGCAACCTCACCCTATTAGTTTAGTGTTTCATAAGTTACCTAATTGATTTGGAATCATCTAGTATACATAACTACTTGAACTAAAATACTTGTCTTACGTATATCAATATGAACATTTTATTGATTATTGGGAGAAGTAATACACTTGTTATGTTGTTGATTATTTTATTGAACTATTATATTCTATTGTATTTATTCACTGCTTGACTTTTTATGTTCCGCCAATGTTTAGTTGAAAGCACATTAGAAATACATTTTGTTATGCTTGTTATAATTAAAATCGATGCTTTAATTTCTGGGATACAATGGAAGGATAAAGTAAAACAAAATATTTTTTGTAACAATATATTCAAATAAAGAATAGTTGTTTTTTAAAATTACAACAATTGTAACGATTTATTATAATTGCGTACTTTAATAAATATTATATGTTTGTTTATAATATTAAAAGTAATACATTAAAATCATTTAATACTTTTTGGATAGCCAATAAGGCAGGAAAATAGTGTTTAGTAAAAGATAAATAATAATAAAATATATTTAACATATAAATAGTAACAATAATACTGTTGCAGAAAATTAATTATTAATTATAGGCTATATTGAATAATTAAAATTTTAAGATTTATCAATAACACGCAAAAACAATTTTAATATATGCATTCGTAAGATAATTGATTGATCCTATTTTGAAATTATTATTATCATAGTAAAATTATTCTTTTAGTCGCCATGTAATAGTGAAATGAAACAAATAACAATGAATAATTTAGACGTTTATTTATATTTATGTTTTAATTCAAATTAAAGAAAACTATAGAAAATTTTGTAATGAATTACTTCTTTATATCATAGAACTAATATTTAAAAGTAATTAAAATATAATAAACTTCATTAAACATCCAATACAAAATACTTGTTTGGATATTTTAAAAATTATTCCTCCCCGCTATAATAATTTTACCTCGAAATATAAATATCAATAATTAATTTCTTACAACAGTTGTGTAAAATAATATTTCAAACATAGAAACCGTTCGGTGAAAATGTAAATTAATCGTATAAATATGCGTGATTAATTTGAGAAATCTAAAATAAAATTGAGGCGATCCACATTTAATCAATATATTTCACTCGTTGCAAATAAATTCGTTTGAAAATGAATTCCGATGTTTCGATTAGCATCAATATAAATCAGCTCTTAATTAAAGGCAGAAATCAATTCCCACAGTTCTCGGTAAAAATTTCTAAATCCGCACCCGAATATAAGAAAAATTCCTTACTCGATAACAATCGCAAATCGCATCAACTTTCCAACACTAAATTTACCGGTCACATTTACAAAAGTGTTAATTCTGCGCCAGTTATCGTGCAGCAAGACAACTAGTGCGTAAAACTTTAAATATTAGACGAGATCCTAATGCTAATGTCTGCACGCACGACGGCTTCGCCTAACGACCAGCTTGTGCAACTTTTACAAAAAATAAACACGGCTTTCAAGAAAGAACATTAATTTAATATCGCTACATGTATAATACATTAAATAATAAATAACACAATTTAATTTCTTTTAAGGTCTAAATAAATAATTTCTTAAGAATGTAAGGTATTCACAAGCGCGACTCGTATTTATGCATCCTCCTAGGCCTGTTATAACGCATTGGTGGTGGTTTCAGTTCCGTTTCAAGACTGTAGTCCCTGATGATACGCTTTGGATTAATGCGAGATTGCCGTGGTGTAACTGGCTTTTCACTGTTACGGATTTTTTGGAACTTCTCATACTCATGTCGCATGAATCCGTTTGCCGGTTTGCTGAAGACCTTAAACTGTGTTGGTGGTGGTTGTATAATATCCTCAGTTGGTTCTTTTACCATGTACATATTGGGTTTGCGTAACCTATAGTATTCACCTTTAAAAGAGTCAGATTTTTTGGGAGGGAATTTACTTGTAACCGGCATCTTATGCATGCTTGGATTGAATAAGCCATTTTGAGGGAAAGCAAATTTGATATCAGAATTTCCACTATTTTCAAATCTGTTGGATTTTGGATTATATCCACTTTCATATGGATTCGGTTTTGTATTAAATGTCGATTGAGTTTCCGCATAAGAATTTTCACCAACATTTTTGTTTTGTTCTATTAAATGAGATATGTGCTGCAGGTTTGCTTCGTGGGGGATTACCTCCTGATCGTTTAAAGTCTGTTCATAATTTTGAACAACTTTACTAGATTCCTCATTAGAATCATTAGGCTTAAAATTCTCATTTTCTTTACCTTCCACATGCTCGTAATGGTTTTGATTATAACTATTTACATCATAGCTACCAGAATTACTGTTCTGTACTTCATTAAATACTGCACCATATGATTTTCCAATATCTTTTATTAATGTGGTATCAAAATGAATTGGAATTTTATTAGAGTCAGGTCTTAGTGCCTGATTTTCAACCGTTAAAATTGGATCGCGTAATAAACTAGTATCCATTGGTAGTTTTGGAATCGCCGGTTTTATATTTCCTACCAGTGCACTTTGTTGTGCGTTTGCCATACCCTGCTGGTTTGTAAATGAGTATAATTGGGATGAAGGAGTGTACTGATTTGCTTGAAAGGTCACTGGTTTATTGGCCTGTTTATCGTAAACTTCTGGTTGTACAAATTGGTGGATATTAGATGCGGAAAATCCTGAGAAGTCAACTGCGTTTGTATAATCGAAACCTTCGCTCTTTCCTAAAGCTTTTTGATGATCGAAATATCCTGGACGATCTTGTGGAAAATTTACTTCTCGACTTCTATAAATTTCAACTGATGGACTTAATGATTGCCATGGGGAATTTGATGAACCTTGACTTGCTTGTATATTTTGCTCTATATCCTTCTGAAATTTATTTACTCCTTGTATTGTTTCTAAATACGCTAATTGCTTCTGTGTTTTGGGTGTGATATGAGATTGCGATATTATATGGTTCGTAACAGGATTCGGTAAAGGTTTTGAAAACTTAGGCTTAATTCCACTGATCTTTTGCTTCTTAGTATCTAATAAAGCATTATAATTATAATCTTCGATTGAAATAGGTTTTTTAACTTCTTCTTTTCTACTTCCTGTAATAACGTCAGATTCCAACCTAGGCGATTTGAAGGGCTTTCCCCGTTCTCCTCCAAACTTTACTGAATATCCTACATTAAAAGATTGTGATTGTGAACTGGTTGGAAATGAAGGTGCAGGTTTATTTTGTGATGCATATTGTGGATGACTGTAGATTTGCGGGTACATTCCTTTAGGAATCTGTGGTTGGTTATATCTAAAACTAGATTGTGTTGGCCTAGGTGTAGGTGGCTTTTTCTGGATGGGATAATTCTGCGTTTGCGCCCAGTTATGTCCAGAATAATCATGCTGATAATCCGGGATACTCTTAGCAGTCGTGAATGAATAATACCCTCCGCCTCCACCTCCTCCGGCTGGTTGAACAGTCGATTTGAGTCCAAAATCGGGCGTTTCTATCTTGAAGTCAATTGAACTTTGTGCTTGCTGGTCTGGAAAATTAGGGTCCGAGTGGACAACGTTGGTGGAGTAGCTGACACCTTCGCGCCTGTCTGCTTCATCCTTTCCAGATAATACGCACGTGACACTCGAGCAGAGTGCTGCTAGGATCTGAAATTTAAAATAATCGTAATTAGTCTTTAATTTTACCGTAATGCTCATGATGGGCATGGATATTAGAGCGTGGTACAAGCGGTAGCAATTTAGGAATTAGCGTTTAATGGTTACTGTAATTAGTGCACGCAGCTAGATCAACGGTGGTTTTGAAAGTGAACTTGTCTGCGATTATTGTATAAGTAATGTTATCTTTTGAGTGCTGGTGTATGTAATATAATTTTATAGTCTATTATTTTAATTCATTGAATAATTACCATACAATTGTAGACTGTAATATATTTATTAACGGTATTAGTAATTATTTTAAACAAAACAATAGATATGAAATCATATTATTAGATGTTAAAATCAAAACATATTATTGTAGTAAGTAATAATATTTTGCCTTCGATCATAAACAATTTAATTTAGTTTCATAAACTCTTATAATAAAATTTTTGAAAATTAAGTTTAATTTCAAATGCAGATAATGTATAAATTATTAATGTATCTGATTAAATATTTTAAACTTCAGAATGATTATCTTTGATTTATATATTTAGCTATAAACTTCTTTTATATTTTTCTCTTTTTTCAGTTTATTTATATAAAATTAAATAAAATAATTCATTTCACTGTAAGTAAAGACAATTTATGCATCTGAGTTTGCTCGCAGCTATAAGTCTTCCAATTTGTTCTCTATATTAAGTAAATATCACGTCTATAAATTCAAAGATTATATGAATATGTTTATTTGCATATTGAATTTTATTTCGGTTAATATTTAAAGCATTATCCGATATGGTCTAGTGGCTAGGATACCTGGCTTTCACCCAGGAGGCTCGGGTTCGATTCCCGGTATCGGAATACGCTTTTGGTGACTTAATGTTACGTATAGTCTGTCCATTGGATCTTCCGTCGTACGTCACAAACTATCGCTTCAAAAAACGACGAAGGTTTTACAGCGCGTTCTTTTTCTAACGCATTTGGTTTACTTTATCAGACTGAATGTTTTTGTGTCGTTTCTCGAAGCGTTATTTTGTGACGTAGGACGGAAGATCCAACGGATGGACTATAGGTAAATTTATATGAATTGGCACTTGAAGTCATATTTTTGATACCATTTCATCAAAATCAATTTAGAATATATTTAAAAATTGGTTCCTATGAAGATGTTTATTATGTTACACATGTTAATTATTTATACTGGGATAAAGCTATGTTTACATTTGTCCTTATATAATGCGCATGAAGCGATTTATTTTATATTTCAAATTAGTTTATCACGTATCATTTAATCATATGACCTTAAATATTACATAATATTTAAATATAAGTATTTGCAGTATTTATTATAATTAAAATAAACTGCTCCTTAAACACTTAGATGTTGTTTAAATCCATAATTTGATTTTAATATGTAGTATAATGAATTATTACACATCCGTTAGTTTTTTATAATACAATATATTTATATACAATTGCAAAGTAGATGTTTGTGGGCGTCTTTATATGTCAGGAATGTTCTCTGTAACCAATAAACATAAATTCCAAAAGAGTAACATTTACGACCGACCAACTGTTTGAGGCTTGGTATCATAAAGATACATCTAAATGTATATAATACAAACCAGTGTGTCTTTATTGCTTCGCATACCTAAAAGAATACATTTGCACGAAATTGAATTAATTAGCATATTACAAACACAGACATTGCGATATAGGAAAAAATTGAATAATTCTTGAATATAAGGAGAGTTTTTAACTAATTAATTATATTTCGATATATTAATGAATTAAACTTTATGATACAAGATCTTGTTAAAATAAATTGCCCCGGGTGAGGATCGAACTCACGACCTTAAGATTATGAGACTTACGCGCTGCCTACTGCGCTACCGAGGCTTGTAGACTTAAAATCAAAATACATTTTCGTGGCATTCAATCTGCACTGGTTGGTAACTGCTGAAATATAATAAACTTATTTTTAACTTCCTTGTCCGTGTTGTATTATATTGTACTATCTTATCCTATATTAATAGAAACCTCATCTAAATAACTAGTTTATTGAATAGTTTTATCTCAAACGTTAACTAATCTTATATTGAACGCAATATATTATAATGAATACCTCAATGCATACATTTTATATATTCTACATTATTTATTTACTAATACTTATTTTTATATATTCGCTTTATTTAGTAACATATATAAGCAGGGGATGGTGTTAGGAACAGTGAAAGAATTTTTAGAATCTTTGATAAGTAAATGGATGCCTTCGGGGTTCACACCAAGATTTTGAGTAGGTAATGGGAGTAAGTTACAAAGTAGGAAAAGTGTATTTAGTTAGAGAGGAAGTCGGCATAGTAATTTATAGAAAGATCACTAGGGGAAATATTGGAGAGGATTTTGTAGAGACGACAAGAGTAACATTTGACGATGACTGAAGGGTTGATAATCGGTTTTCAAATGGCAAAAATACTAGTGTAAATATTAGAAAATATATTCATTAATTTTAAAGAAACATATTAAAACAAGAAAAATTTTTCTACAAGGAAACCAAATACATAATACACTGAATTGAAACATTAACTACGTTTCAACCATTCTCTTTAAATACAAAATATTTGAAAAATTGTAAGACTAAAATTGAACATAAATTAATTCAAGTGAAACAAATTTTACAATATTTATTACCAAATTTTCAAAATGAAAATAATAATGTTTTAGCTACAAATAATGCGTTCAATGTAATACTTAAAAGAATAATAAGTTGGATGAAGTCATAACTTTGTGATACATCTAGAATCAAGAAACGATAAATAAAACTGTACTTTTTGTCTGTGATATTAATAAAGTACAGTTTTATTTTTGTCTGACACAGTCTCTGATTAAAAATATAAAATTTGAAGGGAGGGTAGGATAAGGATGAGATAAGCCAAAAATTACTATTATTTAACATTCGATGTATAAATTACAATGCAGAAGTACTATTAAATTCTACTCGTAAATTTTAAAAAATTAAATTCAAATTTAAGTTAAATTTTACATAAACCCCGAGGGGGTCTCTGTAAACTAAAATGTTTTTATTCTGTATTTCTCAAATAAATTATATATTACTGAATTCAAAATTCAATTTTATTAGCATTTTCCCTGGAAGCTTTCTTGTCATTAAAAGTTTAAAATACCATTTTCTTCCCTGTTTTATTTAAATACTATATGTGCATTTTAAGAAGAAAAATTGGCTTTTTAAACTTTTAATAATAATTACTCTTTATATACTCAAACATTTTACCAGATATATCTTTTTTTTCATTCATATAATTTGCTACATCATCGTCAATCTGCTAACTTGTCAAGTATAGAAAATCCAATGCATTCATATAAATATCTGCATTATCTTATCCTATATCAGAAATTAATATTGAATATATACTGTATACTTTGTTGAGCTTTTCTGATTATTCCTTATTTATCTGCAGGTGAAAAATAAAAAAGTAAAATTATTATCCTCCAAATCGCAAGCTTTGGTCCTTCAACCAAAGTAAAACGTGTAAAATTGTATCTTTTCAATTGATTAATGGTTGAGGCCTTAACTTCGTGATATATCTTGGAAATAAAAAAACGCTTACTTTATTGATATCACTCTTTAATTTTTTCATGTATCACGACTTTAACGCGTCAACTATTAATTAGTTAAAAGTAGTGTATCAGAACAGGCTAAAAATTATTTTAAATTAGGATTGAAATTCCGACAAGCAGTGCAAAATGTTCGATTTAACCATCAATATTTACATCTA
Organism: Ontholestes murinus; assembly: GCA_963969525.1. NCBI lineage: Eukaryota > Metazoa > Arthropoda > Insecta > Coleoptera > Staphylinidae > Ontholestes > Ontholestes murinus. The sequence continues at coordinate 78,852,157 of OZ018387.1, forward strand.
AACGTTATCCCGAGGTATGTGCAAGCCAAAATTAACACGAATGCGTTGGCAGTCAGAAAAACCAAAGAATTTGCTGAAAAGCAGTGCATAAGAGCTGAAGCAAAATTTTGGTTCCGAAGAAGAGATATTCTTCTTTATGCCTAGTTGGCATTTCATCTACATCCGGTGGAATTCGACCTACTAGATTATTAGGTTAGGAGCAAAATTAGCTAGATTATCCATAAGAAATCCCAGGTTCAACAACAGAAATTGGAAAAACTGGTATCATCTCGAGCAGACAACGTAAGATCTACCATTTTACAACAGGTCTAGTATATGTCTAACATGTAAACGACCGTGTTACAACAATAATAAGGCTCGCAAACAACACAAAAGTATATGTCAAGCTTGTTTTAGGAAGGACGAGTCACCAACTATCACCACATTATTAAAGGAAAGAATACACAACTTGAAGAAGCTAAATGAGGCATTTATGACCAACAATCAACTTCTCGAATATAAAGTGAACCATCTATAAACTGAAATAGCAAAACTTGAAGCTGTGATGAAGCAATTAGTTAATAGAAAAAACACCAGGAAATATTGTTAAAAGTGAATACGTACGGAGGCCGTTTGAGCACTTCTGCGAGGTTAGGAAATACGAATTAAATCATAACCGCCAAATTATAAGAAAAGCCGGAGAGATACGCCAGAGGTACCAACTTACACGCTTAATCATTGTTATTTCAAAAATTATATATATATAATAAATAATAACTTTTAATATTTTGTAAGTTATTCGAGAACTTATCTTACCAAATGCACCTCGGACAATGATAAATATAAGATAATTTTGACTAGTTCCCTCAGTTACACTTTCGGGTAGTCAAAATTATCTCTGATTATCATTGCCCTTGGGACATTATATCTGATAAGTATTGATCAGGTTGGTAAGAATGAGGAGCGAATGGAAAATGGAACTAACTTCGAGGCGAATAGATCGTCAACAATCAAGTGAGCAACATAACCAAGAGAAAAAGGAAATAGAGGCAAAGGAAACAAGAAAAGTATTAGTAAACTGTTAACGGTGGAGGCTTCTACTGACTTTAGTTAGTGGTTACTTAATGAAGTCAGTGTTATATAAACAAAGTTAAAACGTTTCTTTATTTGTAAAGTATTAGTAAATTCAATAGATCCCAAATTACTAAATAATGTCCAAGTAAGAAATTCAGCGAAAACAAATAACGTAATACATAATAAAATGCGAAGATAGGCATGAACTGCAAAAGGTACAAACAAATTTAACATCAGTCGGAAAGGAGTATGATGTACACATGAAAAATGGAAGCCTCGATGTAAGTTATTCAACATTTGTAATGATGGAGATTGGACAAATGAAGAGCTTTTAAAAACAATTGTGAAACAAAATAATATTGATGTTAATGTAGACAACTTTGTATATAAAATTATGTACAAGTCACTAATTAATCATTATAATAAGTTTAACATAACTCTGGAGGGTGACCCTTTTACCTTTAAATTGTTAATTGATCAAAAATATGTGAAAATTGGGTTCGGTCAAATACAGATATCTGAATATGTTCCAATTGTCACATGAATAGAGGATTGTAGAGCAGATACAAAATGTGCCAAGTGTACAAACAAACATGACACATTGAGTTGTAGTGCAAATATTAATTTTTCATGTATAACTATGTTCACAGAAACATAACCATAGCGTTAGAGTTGGATACGAAACATAGTGCTCAAGACAAAAACTGCCCATGTTACTTAGAAATTGTATCTAAAATTAAAAATAAAATTGACTATAGACAAACGGCATAGCAATATCAACCAACCCATCCATAATGAGTGCAATTTAGTTCTACATGTGTACCTGTGAAAAAGTATTATGTATATTATCTAGTTATAGTTTATATTTGATGTTACTACATATTACAATATTTATTTGTATATTAATTTTCAACATCTCAACGCCTTATCTATCAACCCACATATTACAATATACAGGGTCGCTGATATGTATGGAAACGGTCGAATATCTCCTAAAGTAAGAGAGCTAGCGAAAAATGTTAAGATACAAAAGTTTTAGGATTTTTTAAAAACTATCAGAATAAAGATAAATTAAATATACAGGATCAGCCAAAAAGTCAGGACGAAACAAACTTGCTATTTCTTTAATGGAACCCCCTGTATATTGTTCCATATTTTAATTAATCTCGAAATTCTACACAAAATTGGTATAGCACATCATAAAGCTAAACTTAACTGTTTTAGAAATTATATACATTTTACTTAAAGGTATCATTTTCGCGCGAAAATTATCCAATCAGAAGTAGTTTTGTGTGTAATGATGCAGCGTTGTTATGGAGATTTCCATCTCCATAACAACGCTGCGTCCTACTTACCTTTGTCAGGTAACTTGATGGCTAACTATTTTTGTACAATTTATAATAAAAATGATTTCAAAGTTCGATATCTCTAAAACGGTCAAGTTTAGTCTGATGATGTGCCATACCAATTTTGTGTAGAATTTCGAGATGAATTGAAATATGGAACAATATATGGGGTGTTCCATTAAAGAAAAAGCAATTTTGTTTCGTCCTGACTTTTTAACTGATCCTGTATACTTAATAAATCTTTATTTTGATAGTTTATAAAAAACCCTAAAACTTTTGTATCTTAACATTTTAGCTCTCTTACTTTAGGAGATATTCGACCGTTTCCATACATATCAGCGACCCTGTATATTATGTATATCAATTGGTTGTCATTATGTATTTTTATATGTATTTTTATATATTTAATAAAATACTACTATTACTACTACTACTACTAAAAAGCATTAAAAAGAAAATCAATTTAAATCACTTAACAATAACCAAAGCTGAAAAAAGTAACTCAATAGTCATATTAAAAACAGAAGACTATAAAAATAAAGTGTTGTGTTGACTGATTGTTAGGATTCGCCTTGTAAGTATAATATTCGAAAAATGGAAATAAGTACAATAATCCTTTAGATCATTTGAATTTTACCAGTAAATAATTTGAGGATGGTGTTAACAAATTGGCGGACATTTTAAAAATCTACCGGCATCCTAACCCGCTAATAACATTCGAGGCGTGCAGCAAACTCAATCAGAGACGTCTGCACAATAAAGCCTTAGAAAATCCAAAAGAGTACATAATCGAGGGCACTCTTTTGCCATATAAAAACATCGATTTAGGTTTTGAACTGAACGACTCAGAGCTGAACGAGACTGCCAAGTTGATGCGCCTCTTGTACATCTAAGACCTGAGGGGTCTACAGACGAAAGCCAACGAGTGTATAGGGAACATCCAGAATGTCACCGCCAATCCGAAAACAGATACCAAGCTGGGAAAAGTGTGAATATAGATATTCGTTAAGTAGAATAAGCTAAGTGTATTTATTACTACATCCCATTAAGCACCGGAACAAATGAAGTCATACAGTTTATCGACTCATCGGACATTTCGGAGCTAAATTAAAACTGAACCATCCAGTTATAAAACGAGTTAGAAATATAAATGACTAATACTCACGTTATCCTTTCATGAAAAAAAAGTAACATTTTCCTATGAATTTAAGACGAACTAGTCGATATGATTTTTGTATTATGGGAGACTGCTAGAAATTGTTTATTGGCGGCTAGAATTTACGCCACACGTTATTCCAGCAGAAGACATCCGGAGGAGAAAAGTTTTAGGAACCTGCTCAATTAGAATAGATTTATTGAAACGGGAAGTGTAAATTACAAACAAACTAGAAAGAAGAAAACTTACCAACAGCTAGGAAATCCAACTTTCAGTGTTACTAATAGCAACTGATCATCCCAATATAAGCCAAAAAGACATCGGCGAAGCAACCGGCATAAGCGAGAGGTCAGTACAACGCATTTTAAAGATAAACAATATCATGCACATTATATTTAGTTACATAAAGAACTGAGTACTACTGAATATAGGAGGATTTTCCTATATGTTTAATTCACGGATGAGGCGACATTCCATAACAGGAGATCTAGAAATTCTTAATATATTAAAAAAAAAGACAAGATATTAATATTTCTTACTTATCTCTTGGTGGAAAAGTAGAAAATAATAGGCAGATAATGCCTATAAAATAAAATTTACCTTAGAAGTAGACAAATAACTCAATCAATTTCTTAGACCTAACGATTACCTGAATGAGCAACAAGCATGAATTCAATAGCTTCCATAAACCAACACATACTGATACAACAATCCAAATGCAATTTTTTCGTTCTAAATCTCACAAATTCGCTTTATTTAATTCTATGTTATACGGTCTAATTAACACCATATCAAAAAGTAATTTTTATATTGAACTCGAATGCATCTGCACAATCGCTGGAAGTAATGGCCTCCCAACCTCCTCCATTAAGAACCTCCTACATAAAAAACAAAAAAACAGCAAATTATCTCATTTTTCTTCCCGCAACCCCAAAACAAACCTCAGAAGTACTGAGTACTGTGAAGTACTTAAAAAGCCTTATTATCACCACATCCTTTAAAACCAATAACTCGTTATCAAAATTTTTGAATAATGTAAAAGAGAAAATAAACAATATATTATATATTTATTTACTAACTTGTGGGGATTGTCCAAAAGTCTATGTTGGACAAACTGGTAGAAACTCCTAAGCAAGGATTAAATGAACACTAATATGTTTTTTTCAACATATATTGATTATTTAACAGAATACGGTCATTTGATGAAAATTTCAAAATACTACAAAAAAGAATAATCTACTAGAATCAGTGGAAATCAACAAATTAAACAAAAATGGTATTCTGTTAAATAATCACTTTTGTTGAAGTTTAATTTGAATATTGCATAGTACGCTTTATCAAGTTTTTTGGCCAGGTTATCAGCGTCAACATATAATCAACATCTACACCTAAACATTTTGTATAATTTTGAGATTAAAATGTCATATTATTATTTATAATGGATATAATTTTCTAATTTACAATTTTTAATATATTATATGTGGAATATAATTAATAACCATAAATTGTAAAACCATATTTGTCATCTACCTGATGAAGCCATTGTGTAGCGAAACAATTATTGTAGAACAATAAAAACAATTTTTTGAAGCCTTACACCTTATCAGTGTATTTTCAACATTAGAATAAAAGAATATCTTAGACCCTTTCGATTAAAACAAATTCTACATTCATGAATCACTTAATTGATAATCGACATTCTTTTTATGAAGACGTAGTCGAGGTAATCCATTTCGCCGAATAGAGTTCAAAATGATTTTACTCGAGTTCTTAGAAATTCACAAAGCGAAGAGTAATTCGGAGATTCCAGTAATTTATTTCACTTTATTTTTCATCGTAGTATACTTTAAGTTTAAGTTTGAAAATGATCAGTTAATGATAGAAACTCGAGTCTCTTAAAAATAAAGTGTGATATCATCAATGTAAGCGTTATTGTTTAAATTATATCTGTTTAATGTCTAAACAGTTATTTTTTCTTAAATTTTGATAATTTAGGCAAAAGAAATTTGTTTTGCAAAGTGACTATCTTTTCCTTCATGTCGATATTCTAGTTGTCTCTATTTCATTTGATACAGGGTTTCTATCTAGGTGTAAATTGATAATGTCTATATTTTATAAAATTGAAGCGTAGTATTAAAAAAAACACCCCTTTCCTTACAACCGATTAACAAAATTCCTTCTGTGTCCCAGAAATCTGCCGCCATGAGCTTTTCCGCCGATTGCGGGACGTTAAATTTTTTGGCCGGTAGTGTACCCTTTTTATGCCACCGCATGGAATCTTGCTTAGACTCAGGCTTATATTGATGAACCCAAGTTTCAATCCCAGTAACAATTCGCTCCAAAAATTCATCATTGTCTTCATTAGATTGATTCAAAACCGAATGCGAAAACTCAACGCGCTGATATGCCGAGATGATTATCTTAAAAATTGTTGTTTCAGATATCGCAATCATTTCTGCGAGTTGATTTTTCTTAAAACGTAAATCCTTAAATATTAACATTTAGATTTTTTCGATAAGATCTGAATTGGCCGCCCAGGTCGTCAATCGTTTTCAATTGATACCCTGCCGTGCTCAAAGTAGTTGTGCTACTTACATACCATGTTTTTTCCAGCACAATATTCTCCGTAAACAGATTATATCTTCTCTAATATAGTTTTAACATTTTTTCCTTGCTTGGTAAGGAACTTTATAACGGTGCGGAAATATATTTTCTCCATACTTCACAATTTCTTCCGGATTGAGTTGAAGAGACCAAATAGGTGACGCATATTCTAGAGTTGGGCGAAGTAAGAAACAGAAAAGAATTTTAACTGTCAATTTTCCAAGTGAGATGAACGCCATATGTAACCCCAAAATTTGCGACAAAAATTCACTCCAAGATCCTTTATGAAAATCAAACGTTGCAATTCAGTGTTATTAATTGTATATTTATTGTTTATATTTTCTTTATTGCGAGAAATATATTCAATTGAATATTTACTAATGTTGAGAAAGAGTTTATTATTGTCCCACCAACCCAATAAAACTTTGATATCGCTTTGAATTTCTTGACAGTCATTTATATTCTTTATGACTCTGTACAATTTCAAATCATTAACGTATAGCAAGAAGTTGCAATATTTTATGTGCCTCGATATGTCGTTGATGAATAGTAGAAATAATATTGGTCCACAATGTAATCCTAAGTGCGCTAAAATCAACTATCACATCACTATCCACTATACAACCAAGAACAAATACGGAAGAATCTAATATCAAGAAATCTCCACCAATAAATAAGAAACCTAAAGAAAAGGATGTTATCTCAGCACATAAAAATGTAGATAAGAGTAAACAAACAACCCAAACATGTCAACTACAAGAAAATAATGGTACAGTAACAACTGAGAATACTACAGAAAAATGCTGGCAGACAAAAACATACAAAAATAGGAAAACGAATCAAAATCAGCGCATACATGGAACAAATGAAAATATAACCGAGATAAAAAGCTGCGTTATGCATTCGCATTTCCACGTATGTCGCCTTCATCCTAATTTAGAAGAAAAAGATTTAGTAGCATATTTAGAAAAGAAAGGTCTTAATCAACTAAAATGTAATAAGATGAATTCAAAACATCCTGATGAATACTCATCTTTTAAGATCTCAATCCCGACTGAACAAGCTAATATTCTGCTTAATCCGAACATATGGCCCAAAAATGTGTACATCAACAATTTTTTATTTCACCTGAACAAGAAACACGATCGTCACCATCACATAAATCTAACTCAACAAATAAGCAGCTCACAGTGATTCATCAGAATGTACAATCCATCAGCAACTGCAGTGAAGTACTCGAGGAGGAACTAAAAAAGAATAATTGCGATATATTTTGTGTTACTGAACATTGGAAAAATGAAGACCAACTAAGGAGCATCACAATAAATAACTTCAAGCTAGCATCAGCCTTTTGCAGAAGCACCAATCAACACGGCGGAGTTGGAATATACGTCAGAACAGAAATTGACTGTCAAGTGCTAGAATATACAGCACACATAAGTAAACCCTTCATATTCGAATGTACAGGTATAAAAATAGCAAATAATATAATAGTCATTGTAATATATAGACCACCGACTGGTTGTTTTGAAGATTTCCTCACCTTAGCAGAACAACTTTTAATAAAGATTAATAATGAAAATAAAGTAGCGATAATCACAGGGGATTTTAATATAAACTTTTTAACCAATTCAATACAGAAACAAAGCATAACACAACTCTTTGAATGCTATGGATTTAAATATATATTCAATGAACCAACAAGAATAAATCATATCTCAAAAACATGTATTGATAACATTTTCATTAACGAAAATATATACGACAAAAATATAATTAACATGCATGTTTCCGATCATCTGGGCCAAAGAGTACAAGTGACATTAAACAACGAAAAACAAAACAAAAAAACGCTAAAAAGATCTTTCAGCAACATTAATATTCATAAATTTAAAATAGAAATTCAGAAAATTAGCTGGGAAAATATTTATACCGTCTCCGATGCAGATGTTAATGCACAATGGGATTTATTTGACAATATATTTCAGAAGGCTTTAGATAAATGTTTTCCACTAAAAATAAAGAACATAAAATCAAAATGCATACAACAAATTCCACCCACAATTGAAATAAGAAATTGCAAAAATGATTTAGATAAATTATACATAATCTCAAGACATGATTCAAAATATTTACCAGCATACAACTTCACTAAAAAACAATATAATAAGTTATTAATCGAAAATCGAGCAAACCACTATAACACACAAATCGTAAACTCTAATAACTCTAGTAAAACTGTATGGAACATAATCAATAACATAAAAGGGAAATCTACAAAACAGGCCAATATTAATGTTCCTGGGTCACCTGATGAAGTAGCATCTAAATTTAGTATACATTTTGAAAATATCACGTCAGAATTAACATCGAATCAGCCGAACATAAACTATTTTGATAGTATTTCATGTAATAAAAATAGCATGTTCATAAAGCCAGTAACTGAAAATGAAGTCCTACACACAATCAGCAAACTAAAAAATACATTATCTTGTGGCTATGATAACATACCCAGTGTTGTTGTGAAAAATTGTGCTACACAAATAATAACACCGCTAACACACATAATTAATAATTCACTATCTCATGGCATATTCCCTAATAAATTAAAAATTGCAATAATAAAACCAGTCTACAAAAAAGGCAACACATCTGCGATTGAAAATTATAGACCAATCAGTTTATTGCCTGTGTTTTCTAAAATATGTGAAAACATCATGATCAACAAATTAAATGATTTTTTTGATACATTCAACATAATAAATAACATGCAACATGGGTATCGAAAAGGAAAATCCACAGCTACAGCCATTCATGATTTCATACAGGAAATTCTTAATAACTTGGAAAAAAGACAATTTACGATAGGCATATTCATAGATTTAACAAAGGCCTATGATTGCATCGACCATAACATTTTACTAGCAAAATTAGAAAAAAATGGAATAAGAGGTACCGCCTACCACTGGTTTAAATCATACCTAAGCGACCGTACCCAGCGGGTGGTAATTGAGAAAAACGGAGAATATGCCCAATCACAAACATCTGTGATAACCACCGGTTTGCCCCATGGAAGTTTAACGGCGCCCACCCTCTTTCTACTTTTCATTAACGATCTTATTGCAGTATTAAATAATAATAAACAAAATATTATCAATTATGCAGATGACACAAATGTACTAATCTCAGGAAATAATATACAACAACTAGAAATGGACGCAAATAATTTATTCATTAACATTAATGAATGGCTCAACAGAAATAAATTATTAATAAATAATCAAAAAACAAATGTTCTATTATTCAATAGAAACAAGAAAATAGAAACACCCCAATCAATTCCACTTAATGGCACCTCGGTGGATCTATCCAATTCTGTCAAATTCCTTGGGGTCCAGATCGATAACAAAGTCGATTGGGCTGAGCACATTAGTAAAACCGCAAAGAAGTTAAACACGGTAATTTATAGCTTAAGAGAACTGTCAAAATATCTAGACAAAAATGTACTGAAAACAGTCTACACTGCTAATTTTGAAAGCATAATGCGGTATGGGATAATCTTTTGGGGAAGCAAATCTGATGCCAACAAAATATTTATATTGCAAAAAAAGGCAATACGAATCGTATTTGGTTTAAAGAACAAAGAGTCCTGTCGCGGAATATTCAGAGAAAATAAAATTAAAACTTTTTATGGAACCTACATGCACGAAACAATATTGTTTTACCATAAAAATATCAAAGGATATGATAATAAATTAAACAATTATAATACAAGAACTAATGACTATATATATCCTAAGCATACGTTAAAATCGACAGAAGACGGCGTTTATTATTCTGCTATAAGGTTATTTAACTCATTGCCTGAGCATGTAAAAATGCATAAAAATGACTATAAGAAATTAAAAACAACTCTTAATAAATATATGCTAGAATCTGAACCATACTCACTCAGAGAATTTATGAATACATAAAATATGTAACTCTTATAATAATATAATATTAAGTAGTATGTAAGATATACTTATTGTTCACTTGATTAAAGTATAAGATTATTAAGATGTAATATTGTATATATCAGATTAGATTATAAGATTAGGTTTAAGTTATTTTGACGCTATTTTCATTTTGTTTGTAAATGACACTTTGAAATAAAGATATATTCTATTCTATTCTATTCCCTGTGGAACCTGTGAGACTACAGAAAGTTCTTTGGACAAAAAATTATTTACTAACACATATTGCACTCTATTATTTAAACATGATGAGAACCCCCGAATTATGTTGTTATTTAATCCTATTCGACATAATTTGGATAATAATATCTTATGATTTACCCGACCTTGGAGAAATCAGTGTATATACTATCAACTTGATCATTATTCTCCTAGGCGTTTGACAATAATTTTTCTACTCTATTAAATTGTTTAGAGTAGGTCGTCCTGGCATAAATCCGTGATGTCTCACAGACATTATATTATGACACATTTTTCCAACTTTACCAGCAACATTATCATCATCTTAGGTATGACGGACTGAATGCAGAAGCCTCGGTAGTTTTCTACATTATCACGCAAACCTAATTTATAAATAGGCATAAGGTAACTTATTTTCCACTGGCCTGGCACAAAACCTATCATAATTTGAGTGAAGTAGAAAACAAATCAAAAATTGGTTTTACCAATGAACAAATAAACAAAACTATAATTGGTATACTGTCAGGACCTACAGAACATGAGTGGCACAATCGAAATAGTGCATCAAATGTCTATTTCAAAGTGATATCCAATCCAAAATTTAAATTACACCAATTTTATCCAAACTTCTTCTGGCTCCTGAAGGTCAAAATCAGCATATTTGATGTATACGGATGAAAAGTATTCAGCAAACATATCAACTATTTCCTTGGTCGAGTTAGCTTTTCTGTCATTGTGTTTCATAACATTGGGAAAGCCATTTTCTTTCTGAGTTTCCAGAAAAGTTTGGTGTTATTTCTTATAGAGGTCTACGTTTTACTTAAATATGCCACATATAAATTTTTACTTAAAGTTTTATATTCCATGCGTAAATAACTGAAAGTTATATGATATTCGTATTTGAGTGACAATTTATGCTTTTTATGAGCAACTTTCTTTTTCCGATTAGCATTAAACCAACAAGGAAACCTATTGTTTGTACTTTTTATTATTTTAGAATATAATTCCACTCCTTTTTTAGGGCTTCGTAGAATTGATCAAGACACTTATTTAAATCATCTTCTTTGTCTTTTTAAATATCACTTCAATTGCTTCGTCACTCCGCCAAAAAGCTACATTGTGGCGTAACAATTGTATTGAGTTAAATAAAAATTAGGAAATCAACCACTTATTATTAATTAGATATAATTTCTTTTCATATATCGATTTTGGGAATGAACCTATTAATCAAAAGGCCATTACATTATCAATACATAAAAATATTGTTGTATATTATTATTAAGGGAACAATAAGTTTATATAAAATAAATTTTTACTCTCACGAAAAATAATTGTGTAAAAATAATACACCTATTTAACCGTAATTGAAAATTAATAACCATCATTAGATCCAAATTACATACATGGACGAAATTAATAACCGCCCATTTGAGCAATTTCTACGCATCAATTTATCGTCATTAGTATTTTTCACCTAGCGGTAAATCGAGAGATGAAGAAAAAAAATGGAAAGTGCACAACGCCAGAATAAATTGTCGTAGGTAATGGGTAAGGTTAAGAATTTAGGATGCGTGTTAGGAATGCCGAGGAAGAATTAATAAGTGAAAAAAAAACGAGTTGTGTGAAACGCGCATAACTGTTTATTCTGGCGATTGTTCGTGAATGCAAAAAAACTAACTTCTGCGGGTTCAAACCGAAATTGATTAATTGGTTTGGAAAATAAATATTTGCTCGTTAAGCTGGCGCGGACTAAATTGTGAATAGCGGCGGTTTTGTAGCGGATCGCGTGGGCTGGGAAAGTTCAACAGCTTCGTGATTGCATTTAACCATACAGGGTATTAAATGATGTATTCTGTATGGATTAAAATGTGTAATTATTGTTTTTCGCATGGTTAAGCAACAATGCTCTTTTATGCGGTGCATTAAAATTGTATAGTACAGTAAGAGGTTCAAGAGGTTGAGATTTGTGATTTTATATTGTTGAGCTATATTTTACGAATAGATAAGTGAAAATAATTAGAAATGCATGTTAAGTCTATTTTATAATATGTGGAAATTAATCATTTGAAAATAATATAGATTTCGTAATTTGTAATATCGATTTTATTAAAACTACAAAAAATTGGTCGATTGAGTTACGTGAAGATCAAATTAATTTGACGAATAAAGGACCTTTCTTCACAATTTTATTTGAATTACCAAATGTACATTTAGTACACAAAGTGACTATTATCAATGGGCTAGTACATTGATTTGTGTCGGAAATGTACATTTAGTAATTCTAATAAAATTGTGAAGAAAGCAAGAAAGGCAATAAAGTATTCTTTCGAATGACTTGTCAATTTACTTATCTGTTTTTCTTTGTCTGAAATACAATTTCTCGTACAGTTCCTTTTTAATTACAATTCCACTCTCTACTTCAGGTATTTGTCGATTTATTAATATTTATTTGTTTATATAGCTTCTCAAATCACAAGAGCTATAAGTATGCAAAATAATTTGAACAAGATATTTAATCATTTATCCAGAACTTCTGGATTTGGAGTTTTAACCCACAATGATATATTTATTAACATTATTTGATTATGTGTGGTACCATCACTACTTTTACAAGGAACACCAAGTTGCACTTCAACTTGTATGTGTATATCTAATTTTCAAGGTTTCGTATGTAATATCCATAGCAAAAGCCTATGGAATTACCCTTTAGATCCCGCGTTTCACCTTTATTAAAGGGAATATTCATGGCCGATTTTTGAGGAATAATGGTGGAGATATGTCAATATTTTTCTAGACAAATAGACGAATTTTAACAATCCTCCATTTATTTAATAGAAAATTAAATTCACAATAGAAAAACAACGCTTAACTTTTGAATCCTACCTGTTAAAATATTGCCACCACACACACAACTATTCTATCGACTTTAATCAAAACAAATAAAATATTTTTACTTAATCCACGTTCATCGTTTAATAAACATCTTGCTCAGAAAAGGCGACATTAACCGAGAATTGCTTTTAATCTATCAAATTGTCAGAAATAATGAATCAAGCTAATCTAAATCATTAGTCAAAATGCAGCAACTGTCAGTGATAATATTTTACGTTACAAATTTATATCATCTGCATAAAGAAATGTATTTAATAAATAAATACAGAAAATTTTATTTTTATCACGTGTTCTTCGAAAATTATGCAGTATTTAAGCCATTTAAAAGTTTACCCAGCTACACCATTAAACATGATCTTCTATAGAAGACTACATTTACTTTATCATACGATTTATTAAAATCGGTATTTAGCTGGGTAAACTTCTAAATGACTTATTGGATTAATAACTACAATTTCGTCGATCATATTGGTAGAAATATTCGTGTACATAACAAAGTTAAATTCTATAGATAGTACTAAAAAAAACATGTTATGCCTAATAAATAAATGACACCTTCCATATAAAATTAAATTTATACATTCATCGTTTAATAAACGTTATACGAAGCGACGATGACTTTAAGCAACTATACATAACTACCAAATTTCCAGAAACAAAAAAAAACAAGGTCGATGAAGTATTGAAATGAAAATGTCCATCTATTTCGTTTTAATACTGTTCAAAGACTATTGTCCAAACAATGAAATAGGAGATCGCAGCCATTTCATATATTGCACAAAAACCATCACGCCCAAGTAGTTAAAGGTAACATAGTAAATTTAAAGAACATTTAGTAAATATAGTCACTAGACTAATTAGAAAAATCGGGCATTTACCGAATAATATGTCAAAATTACAACGTAAAATATATCGGACTAACAGGAAGGGATTTTAAAATTAGAAATAAAGAATATTAATAGAAAACCAAACGCCAAAATCAGAACTGTATGAATATTGTCTCATAATAGGACATCTGTTAGTTGAGATTATTTGGAGTTACATCGCCGATATGGCCGTGAGTAGTGCAGTTATAAACAATATTTGCAAAGTTTGTGAAAACCATAAAGCGAAGTAATTTGAGAGTTATGGATTGTACACGGAATGTGTACTGCTTTTAAGGATCATGAGCTAAGACTACTTAACGGAAGAAAGAGCATTGTTTGGTTATGTCAAGGATGAATTGAAATTTGTTATGAAGATCAGTCAATTTGCTCTTTATTAGCAAAAATAAGTGCAATATTATCTGAATATAACTCAATAATAAGGGATAATCAATTACTACTAACAAGTTTATCTAATAAACAATAATTAAGTGGTTCCTCAAACCCAACATGACAATAAGGCCATTTACAAGTCATATCATCGCAGAAGAAGACTGAACAAACTAATGTAACATGTGAGTCAAACAAAAAATAAATATAGACACTGAACCAACCAATCAATTATGAAAAACACTAATCCTAAGCTTATGGAAAATATTGAAATTTCAAAAAACTGATTCTGACTTACATGACGGGGTCGTAGAATATGTCTCAAGACAAATTAAAAATAAAACTAGAAAATCCCGTGTTATAATTGGTCAGAAAAATGATCGTACAATTAATATGGTTGAAAAATGGCTTGGCATTATGCAGCACGCTAATCACTTGTTTTGATAACATTTTTACAAATATTAATTCGTGTGTTTCAATAGATATAATAAAATCATTTCCCTCAGATTTCTGCAGCGATATTGAGAGTGAATTATTTTCTGATGTTTGCGTGGCTAACAATTTATTTTTGTTAGTCCCAGAAGTATATTTCTCGAAGCAAGTAATTTTAATGTTTTGTGTACCAAACTCACTTTCAAAAATGCAAAAAATCTTAATAGTAACAATGCATTCACTTGTAATATTTTTAATAATAGAACACTTTCGCAAGATTTTGTACACTCGCAGATCTTTGTTTAATATACAGCGATATACCCATTATAAAAGACTTTGTAGAGATAGCATCAAAATAGACTTTGGTAACTATACATCCTCGATCGAAATTGATATTAGAAAACATCATTAGAATCTGTGGTCATTTATTAACGAGCGTAAAGGCAAAACTTGACTACCCGGCATTATGAGAGTAAATGACATAGAGATTACTCATCTTCAAGACATTACGAATGCCTTTGCAGCATATTTTTCATCTGTTTACTCAGCGAGTACTGTCAGACATGATACTACCCACTTACATTCAAAACACGAAACAATGTTATTAATTAAAACTTTTAATCTAAATGAATTCCTGTCGGCAACCAAAGCCTTAAAACAAAATCTAACCATGGGCCCCGATAATATTCCAGCAATTATTGTACGAGATTGTCGTTTCGCTTTATCAATTCCTCTCCTACATATATACAACATGATATTGAAGCATAGCAAGTTTCCTGCAATCTGGAAATCCACAAAGATCATCCCAATTCACAAAAACAAGAATGTTGATGACATTAGTAACTATCGTCCTATTTTCTTGATTGATAATTTTGCCAAAATATTTGAAATAATGTTATACACTATCATATACAACCATATAGCACGAAGCTTATCTTCAAATCAACACGGATTTCTTAGAGGCAAGTCGACGGTAACTAACTTATGCAACTTTACCATGGATAATCGTGGGCATTAAAAAAATGCATAAATTCGGTTTAAGTGATTGTGTGGTTAAATTGCTAACAAGTTATTTATCAGGGTTTCTGTTCTATCTACTAGTGGTGAACCACAAGACTCATACCTTGCTCCTCTCGTATTTTTAATATTTTTCGACGATGTTACTGAGTGCATAAACTCTGAGTGTCTCTTATATGCCGACGATCTCAAACTACTTAAGCCTATTAACTGCCTTAATGACTGCCTAGACCTTCAGGAAGATTTTGATTCTTTGCATAACTTGTGTTCAAATAATGGGCTTCCATTAAACATTAGTAAATGCAAAATTATGTCTTATAGCAGAAAACGTACCAATCTTGTATTTATTTATAATATTGATAATGAAAATCTAGAACGCGTATTCAATTTTAAAGATCTGGGTATTCTTTTCGATTAGAAACTTTCATTCAATGAGCATATTGATCACATAATTGGCAACAGTTATAAATTATTGGGTTTCTTGTTAGGAAATACTAAACCGTTTAAGTCAGTTCAGCCAATAATAAAATTCTATAATACTTATATTCGTAGTCGCCTAGAATACTGCTCCATAATATGGAATCCCATGCATAACCAACGTATCATGGACATGGAGAAGTTTCAACGAAAATTCTTAAAGTTGCTGTACTATAGAAAATATCATGTATATCCAAACCAAAGTTATCCATCTCATATTTTGGAACAAGAATTCAACCTCCCTTCCCTTAAAAGTAAGCGCATATTGGCACAAATTATATTTATATATAAGTTAATTCATAACAAACTTGATGATTCTGTGTTATTATCAAAACTAAATTTTCAGGTTCCTCGCCAAAATAGTAGAACTAAGAATACATATTATATAACTTCAGCAAAAACTAATTTGCATATGAATTCGCCAATAATATCAATGTGTAACGTGGTTAATTCTTACTGTAAATGTATAGATTTATTTAATATTGACAGTAAACAAAGACTCAAGTCAATTGTCTAGTCGCATGTAGACTTATTAAACCTAGATTTTAGCTTAATTTTAAACAACATGTTTACTTACTTAATAATAATAACTTCTATCAAAATGTTTCTGGCTATATTTGTACTCATATTATGTATTATATTTAAAATTTTCACTGTACATATTTAATTAGTCCTGTAATTGGCTGTTGGGTTTATAAAATAAAATAAATAAATAAATAAACAGTATTTACACTAGTTTTCATAACTGAATTAGACATTTGTAAAGTTATCAATAAAATGTAAAAAATGTACATGTGGTTATGATGGAATCCCCATTGAATTAATAAAAGTAATGTAAAGCTCAAATAATTACACACACTAAGAGATATCTTTATTATTTCCCCGAAAACATGAACATTTCCAGATGATTTAGAATACTCAATTATCTCATCTATTTTTAAATGTAGGAATGCAGATTTTTTTGATAACTATAGACCCATTAGTGTATTGAGCACTATTTCAGAAATATTTGAATAGGTAATGGCGTGTCGCCTTATAAATATTTTTTAAACGAATAACCTATTTTCGGACCCAAAACGTGGATTTATAAAGGGCAGTAGTATTAAAAGTGCAATATTCAATTTTTTAGAACCAATTTATAAAGAACTTGATCTAGGAAATGTGGTATGCGATGTATTTTTAGATCTATCTAGAGCATTTGTTGCCATTGATCATAACGCACAATTATTTGTAAAAGTAGTTTCGAGTGCCTGAGATATCACAGGAGCATACGGGAAGCGGTTAAACTTGACCATTTATGTATATTATTATTGAATACGTCAAATAGCTAAAAAATATTTTCAATCAAATTGAACCAATAGGAGACAATTAGTTAAAATTATTCTTAATAATGATGTAGTATCAGACGTTCTGAATGTAAACATGGAAGTGCTCCAGCGAAGTATTTTGGGACCACTTATCTTTAATATCTATATAAATGACATATCTCAGGTGGTTCAATAAGTTATGCTGATGATACAATTTTAATATTAATTCATGAATATTATTGGTATAGGAAAAACAATAATGAATAATAATAAAACATCATATAAAATGAACTTAAATGATACTACATGCAATTTTACACATTCTACCAAATTTCTTGGTATCCAGATGAAACATTAAAATTTGTGTAATATTTTGAATTGCTCTCAAATTCCAATAATAGAAAAACCAATAAAAGTATAACAAGAACGTTTTACTATGCAAACTCTTATTCGCAATTGAAATATGGTATAATGTTTTGGGGTAATGCCATGAATGCAGAAGTAATATTCTTAGTGCAGAAACGTGGACAATTCGAATAATGCTTCAATCACTGTGTTTGATAGCTGCAGAGGATTATTTCAGGCGTGAAAATATTTTAACGTGTGTTGAAATTTATATCTCTAACAGCATTAAATTGAAGCACAAACATCTTTTTCAAAACCACACTTTTAATAATACTTACAACACACTGCGTTCATAATGTGTATCCTTATCCTAAATCAATATTTTTTTAGAAGGGTTCACTTTAAACATGTATCAAAATGTATAATCATCTTCCTAAATATCTAAGAGAAACTAAACTAAATCATTTTCTATTTTAAAACGGTTATTAAAGTATTTCTAATCAGATTAGAACTAAATAATATGCAAGAATATTATACGTTATCCACATAGTGTATCTTTATATGCTTATCTTGACTTTATTTCATGTGATTGTAATATTTTATATGTATTCTAAGTAAACTATTGCATGACAACTGAAATATTTTATTTTTTATTTTATTAATATCTTACTTCTTTCTCACAACAAAAAATACAAAATAATAAAGGAAAATATACAAATAATTTTAATCGAAATGAGAACGGGCGGAGTTCTCTTCATCAAAGTATCTTCCACTCAAACTCATGATTGTACACCATCAATGCTGCTTAGAATATGTTCTTCAGTATTATTTTCTATTTTTTATTCGTAAATAAAGCATATTTTAGTCATTTATAAGACATATTTTAATGAAATGTCACTGTCAAATTAAATTAATAAAAATTAATACTAATTATAAAGAATTGTTATTATTATTATTATTATTATCTCTTCAATAATAAATTTTATCAAGTTATAATCTCTTTTGAATGTCCAGACTGTATATTTAACGTAAAGTTTACTTTTTGTCGATAGAGCTCAGAACCGACACTTTTAATAAATTAATCTCTGTTATTAACAGTAACAGGAAAAATATGGAATTAAACCGTGAACATTTTTATGCAAATATTTTTTTAAACTTTTGATGCGGCTTATTTCAATTAACTTCAATTAACTACTATATATATCGATGGTATAAGGAATAAATTTCAAAAAGGGCTTCTAAAATTGGTTGTTCTTCCAGAAAGATCAATAAACCACTATATATCGATGAATTTCGTAAAGGTAATCCAAAATCAGTTGTTGTTCCAGAAAATAATAATGCTGTTAGTAAACTGATATTGTAAGATTATTATATGACAATCGTGAGATTGAGATATCCTTGGGTATTAGTGGCGCAAGCATACATTCAGCTAACAAAAAATTGTACCTAATTTAACATTACGTCATAAAAGGACTGTGTCGATTGGTCGAAAAGAATGCTTAAAAATTCGGTGCTTTCAAGTACGTCTATGATAGCATAACAGGTGATAAATAAATAAATAAATAAATCATAGATATATGCGCTTGAGTCCAAAACTAAACAGCAATTTTGGGTTTGTCAAGATGAGCAAAATCCAACAAAAGTTGCTCATGTAAGAAAAACTACATAGCAAACGGTCGTCTATTTTTTTGATATCCAGAGCATGTGTGTAATGTCTGATTATCAATTCTAATAGTACCCAACCATTTGTAGAAGTCTTCGGAAAATAAGAGAAATCAATCGCTGAAAACGCATCATTCTCCCCTAAGGAAATGCGAGCTGTCACATATCTCCCCCAAACAAAAGACTTTTTGATAACTGAAAAAGTGGAATTAATCCGTCGAACAGACTTGATTAGGTCCTAAATCAGTTCATTCGCATGAATCAAAAATAAATTATAAATATGTATGCCCAATGGGATTTAAAAGTGTTTACAACGGAAAACACAAAATATATGGCTTGCTTCCTCCCTTTTTTGACTATTTATATAAGGAAAGAGACCTTTAGTTTAGACTGTGACAGATGATAAGATATGAGCCTTGAATTACGCAGCAGAAAATAAGCTACGGTCTTCTGACCGGCATTATGATTACAGTGCAATAGAGAAGAAAATTCAAATCGGAACTTTCGATTTAGAAAGTTTTGAGGCAAGATACACATTCATACCCTTGTATGCCTAATAAAAAATAAATAAATATTGTGAAACATCCACATTTTATCCTAAATGAACCTCAGAAAGTATAAAAAAAAACCCAAATATATGATTTCTGCAACTTGCTGAAAAAAAAGTTCAAAATTTTACTCTTTTTTCGGATTTCGTAGGCCCGTAATAATTATTTATTTTTTTTTTTTTTTCTGATTTCGGAGGTTCACTTAGAACAAAATTTTATTAGCTGTTGAGCAGACAGAAATTCAAGTGATTTGAATAAAAATTGACAAAGTTATCGTGTACGCCAATTTCAAAAACATGGTTTCGAGAAAAACGCGTTTAAAGTTTTAAGTTTAGAAAAAGCGTAATTTGTGTAAACTTATAATTAAACGGCGATCCCGGGACATAGAGAGTTCCTTCCTCACGTTCATAGAAGTAGTTAAGCTTGGCTTGAGTCTTTTTTCTCGCTGTTCTGGCTTCCTTGCTCCTATTTAGCGATCGGCGCTTCTAACGGATTTATCGAGCGTCGTCATAGTTGTCAACGAAAATCCTAGTATTTTGGCCAATGATACATTCCATCCCTTCCATAATTTTGCAGAAACCTTTGAATTCTTCGTTGAATGTAATAGCAGTGATATATGCGGCAATTTGAACGATTTTGTAGCCGCAGTTCAAATGCTTAGGTTCCTTCGGTGCTGATTCCCTTTGAACTGTCTTTTTTTTCGGTCTACTTGCACGATGACATTCGTCTTTATTACGTTTCAGATACATTGTTCACGGCAACAATCACCGCAACGTTAAAACAAACAAACAACGATTGTTTGTATTTCCATAGACTATAAGATAAAATCGGCTCATGACACGGAGGTAGAAACTCTGTTATATGTCCGTGAATACTTTTGCGATCACTTTAATATTTCGTTGGATAAATCTTAAATGTATAAGGAAGGTTTTCATGCAAAAAACAAAAAATGGAAAAATTTTTTTTTTACATGTGTTTCCCCCCTTAATGAAAACATATTTTATCCGCAGTGCACTAATGAAAGCGTTACTTAGCAACGAGTAAACAAGTTGCACAAATGTCGGCCGCCATTATTATTTATGGAAAAAATGTTCGCTTTATTGTAATCGCTTCGACTTGCATTAAATGAAACCTTCGGAGTTCTTAAATCCTGCCATTTGGTTTGTATTATATATTTAATTTATAGCTTATTAGTTATTTGTATTAATTAATAAAAAATTAAGGTTTTCATATTCATCTGTCAAATTTGACAATTCTGTGCAATAAAAACAGTTTGACATTACCGTGCAATAAAAACGTAAAAAAGCACTAGTGCTTTAAAAAGCCACTTTTACAATGAAAATTTATGCAAAAAGTGTCTACTTTCTGTACGATCGTAGATAATAGTTATTTAAGGTACAAGTGTAAAAAGTGATGCTTTATTGCACGAACTGGCGTTTAAAAACACGAGCGAGGAACGAGCGAGTTTTTTTAAAGCCAGGAGTGCAATAAAGAAACTTTTTACAAGTGTGCCTTACAAAATTTTATCTTCGATCGTAAAGGATTTCAAAGAATATATTCTTATGAGTAATATTTTAACGTCATTTCAATCATTCAATTAATGAAAACATATTTTACCCGCAGTGCACTAATGAAAGCGTTACTTAGCAACCAGTAAACAAGTTGCACAAATGTCGGCCGCCATCATTATTTATGGAAAAAATGTTCGCTTAATTGTAATCGCTTCGACTTGCATTAAATGAAATCTTTAGAGTTTTTAAATCTGCAATTTGGTTTGTATGATATATTTTATTTATAGTTTACTAGTTATTTGTATCAATTAATAAAAATTTAAGTTTTTCATCGAAAATTTGTGCTATAATATATTCATCTGTCAAATTTGACATTTCTGTGCAATAAAAACAGTTTGACATTACCGTGCAATAAGAACGTAAAAAAGCACTAGTGCTTTAAAAAGCCACTTTTACAATGAAAAATGATGCAAAAAGCGTCTACTTTCTGTACGATCGTAGATAAAAGGTATTAAAGTACTTTATTTTGTAGAACATTAACCAAATTATTAATTAAGTTTATACAACTAAAGAACATTAATACATTTTATTATTAAATTATGCTCTAGGTGGGAAATTTTCTTAATCCCTATCCGATTTATAGTTAATAATAATCAATTAACGAAATGAAATAATTTCTAAAAACAGTAATATAATTTAGTATAAAATAAGTTAATTAAAACAATCATAATTATAGATACAAGAAAAGTATGTAAACTAAATGCAATATAAATCAAATGAAAGGAGGTTTAATAAATATACTACAAGGAGAATAAACAACACTTAAGTATATTTGTTAAAATTTAAATTTAATTGGAATTTCTTACTAATGTTATAGCCATTCAGAGTAATGTGGTATGCGTTAGAAGATTTCTTGTTTCTTGAGGAACTAAGAAACATAGAATGCGTTATATTAGGACAAGTTATTGAAAGAGTTGAAATTATTAATTTTACAAAGCGTAAAATGTAAGAAATATTTTACTATGAAAAAGGCAACAAACGAAATATTTCTTTACGAAGTGTTTTATTTTCCATTTTTCAACGAAGTATTTCCAACATTTTTATGTGATTCTGGTAATGTCCTGGCCAAATTTTACTGCTTGAGAATTTCATTATAAATATAATGTTACAATTGGTTTAAAATGTATAGTAAACTGCTACAAAAAGTAATTTAGTTATCAAATAATAAATTGTTTCCCTGTTAACAACAGCCATGGGCTGGTTTCAATATAGCTTGTATCTCATCAATGTAGCGCAGTTGAAGACTGAGAGATTACTATGGAGTTTTAACTTTCCAGGTATATAGCATGAGAAAAATTTACTTTTGCCTCCGTTATTGGTAACCCCTTTTCTTCTATTATCTTCTCCAATCCTTTTTACCATGTTTTCTTAGGTCTACCCTTCTTCCTGTTGTCAATTGTCCGTATTTGCCATACCCTCTTCGTAATTCAGTTGTGCATCCTTTGTAAGAGTTCCCACCAATTCATTTGCCTCCCTTCTATAAATGTTACCCTTGCTTCCATGTCACTTCTTCTCTAATTTTTGTGTTTTTGTGTTTTTTATTATTGTGATTTCTTTGACTGCCCTCGGGAATTTCATTTCCATCGCTTGAACTTTACTTTTTTTTCCTTATTCAGTGTCCACATCTCACATCCAAATGTTAAAATAGGCCTGTATATAGATTTGAAAACCTTTAATTTAGTTCCGCTCGTAATTTCTTTATTTTGTATAATATTTTTCTTCATTGTGTGGAAGAGTTTTGATGCATTTTCTAATCGTATATTTATTTCTGATTCGTATTTCCCATTTGTTTTAATATTCTTAGGTACTTACAGATTTCTACTTGTTGTATTCATTGACTATCTACCATTACGTTTAATTTCTCTCCGATCATTAATGGCTGTTTCTATACTATTAGGTTGTGTTCGATATCATTGTTGCTGCTCCCATGTATAACCACATCATTAGCATACACTCATTCCGTTATTGCAATGTTATTTAATTTGTGGTATCCTATATTTAGTGGTTTTGTCTGGATGCTGCATTTTTTAGTAATTTCATCCATAAATACTATAAATAATAGCAGGTTTAGCCCACCTCTTTGCAGTCCATCGCTTGTCTTAAACGGATCAGATATGTAGTTATTTTGTATAACGAAGGTGGTATTATTGTCATATATAATTTGAGTGAGTCTTATTAGTTTGTGGTCAATTCAATATTTTAGTAACTGTATCAAATGCTTTCTGTATGTCTATGAATGTAAGGTAAATACTTTTTTTATTTTGTTGGTGCATTTTTTTGGTAATTTGTTTTAGTGTGAATATTTGATCTTGGATACTTCTGCCCCTCATAAATCTGCTTTAAGCTTTGTGTATCTTACTTTCGATTTTGTTTCAAATCCTTTTCTCAATTAATTGTTCCAAGATTTTGATGATCGTGTTCAGTAAGTTTATGAATAGATAGTGGTTGCAATTTTGTTTTTCTCCGCTCTTTTGAATTGGTACTAATAATGTTTCTGTCCACTCAGATGGTATTTTCTCTTCCTGTCATACCTTATTTTTAGTAAAATTTCAAGTCCTTCCCTGTCCATTTTTTTAGCATTTTTGTCATTATTCTATCCTTCCTGGATCCTTTCCATTTTTTAATGATCTTATTACTTGTCTTAGTTTTCTGCCTCGTTGCTTTCTTTTTCGTATTTTTCCTTCAAATTCTCCTCTGCATTCCTGTTTTCCGTTGTCAATAATTCCAAAAATTTACTTAAGTTCTTTATTTTAGGGACCCCTAGCAGCTTGTACAATTTTATAGGTTATAACAATTTTATATAATTTATTTTATTTATATTTGGTTTTATAATATACATGTTATTTCCTCATATCTCCATCAGCGTTCATCCCATTGATGATAATGTTTAATATGGGACTATTGAATATCATTTATTTTGAAAATTTTATTACCCTTTATCTTCTCAATGTCTTTGACTAGCAATGAACTTGGGTTCATTTAGTATGTAACATTACCAAAGATATACCAAGGGTGAATAATCTTTGTACTGACATTATCTGTAATATCATCTCTTAGCCAAGTATAGAGGTCATCTTATTAAATCGAATCTTTCTTCCATAATAGTCTTATACATTAAGGTTAGGAGAAATTACCAGAACGGTCGATTGTTTCAAAGGATACAGGAGTTACCAAAAATAATAAATACAGGGTAGCCCACAAAATTGTGGCGATAAAGGTTATATTTCTTTAAATGGAACACCCCATATATTACTATTTATTTTTATACTCCTGTCAATTTTGAATATTTTTATTAACTATACATTATACCTAAATTAATTAGTTTCATAGATATCGACGTTTCAAATAATCACGATATTCGAACCTTATCGTAGTTACCTGAACAACAACAGTTATGGCCTTGGAAAATAATCTGAAAATCAAGTTCTGTTAAAATTAAATAAACAAGGAAATTGAACATTTTATTAACCATATCATAACATTTTGATCAGTTAGAAAACTCAAAAGAAATTCC
Organism: Ontholestes murinus; assembly: GCA_963969525.1. Classification (NCBI taxonomy): domain Eukaryota; kingdom Metazoa; phylum Arthropoda; class Insecta; order Coleoptera; family Staphylinidae; genus Ontholestes; species Ontholestes murinus. The sequence goes on from OZ018387.1 coordinate 78,877,530, forward strand.
AATAAACAAATTAATCATAAAACACTGGGTATAATAAGTCATTGAAAAACGGCTTTATTTTTTAATAAATGCTGAAAATGGCCCCTAGTTACTAACTGGAATTGTCGCAAAAATTTGATTAGGTATGTAAAACCATTTCCCTTGTTAATTTCTCACTTTCAGTTAAAATTTTAATTGTTGGTTCTTCCAAATAATTGGATTTGTTCCTATAAATATTATTTTACAATTAACCCCAATAAAATAAATCTAAGGACGAAGGATCGGGAGATCGTGAAGACCGTTCGATAGGCTCTCTTCTTCCTATCTATCTATTTGGGAACGGGACATCCAAATTGTCTAACTTCGCGAAAAAAAATGCAGAAGAGCTCCATATTGCTGGTATTCGGTTATGTTAATATCGGCAGTTAATTTGTTCACAGTTGGAACTATTTCTTGCCGAAGGATTTGGAGATATCGTTCAGCGGTCAAATTTCCCAACATAAAAAAGGATCCAATTGTATGTCATATGTCCTGCAAACAATCCAGCTCAGACATTAACTCTTCTTCTTCTTCTTCTTCATAGCAGTTTAGGTTATTTCGCCCCTCAGTAACAATAATATTGTTAATTCGACATTATGTGTAATGTGAAAGTTAATGCATCCGAAAAACCAATATGGTTTAGAAAATATTTCTCGTAATTATTTCACAAAATTACATTCTTCGATCATAGTCAACGTCCTTGTACTACATTAACTTTGTATGGATTTATTTGCTTGGTATAAAGAATGGTACAGATATTTGATCAATTTCATGATCTGAAGAAAGGTGATTGGTGAATTTTCTTGTATTGAAAGAATAAATTCAAATTTTTTATCATCGGCGATAACACTCCTAGGTCCTCTAAATATTTATCGTTTTTTTTACACTTCAGTCATTCTGTAACGCCATCCAGTTCAAAAAACTGAATTTTTTAAATTTGCCCAAATTATTATAAATATACATACTTTTGATATTATCTCTGTCACTAGCCATACCCTTCAAAATTAAAATATCAGTTATCTTTGTTTCAGTAAGTAAAAATGCCATGAAATTTATTTATTTGTTTATTTTTGACAGAACTTAACTTTCAGATTATTTCCAAGGTCATACCTAGTTTATGTTGGTCAGGTAACTACGATTACATTCGAATATCGAATTATTATTCGTTATTGAATTTAGATTTAACGTATGGTTAATAAGAAATGTTCAAAATTGACAGGACTATTAAAATAATAGTAATATACGGGGTGTTCCATTAAAAATCTTCTTAATTCATAATCCTATAAATTTTATCGTTAGGATGATTTCGACCGTTACTAAGTAATAGAAACACTAACTTGTTCTTGTTATATTTTTTACCATTAAATTTTCTAAAAGCATATTTTAATATAAAGGTATTCTAGATTAATTGCTTTGTTATTGCATAAACATGCTTTTGATACATTTTTTATGATTCTGTTTACGTGCATTTCATCAACAGTTACGACTAATCAATTTAACATCGAGAACACGCACACATACACACACTCGATAGCAGTGTCACAGATTCCAATTCATCTTGAATGGAAACTATTCGTGGAATGTCCCGAATATCTCTTTCATTTTCATAATTGTGAAAGTCTTTATGACGGCGATTATTATTAACAACAATTCGGTTTTAATGATAACTTTTACTATAAATGAGATAGTGATTAAAGATAACTGTAAATTTTCACAATTGTACCTCATATTCTAATTGCACAAAAATTTAAACAAAAAATAACAGCCATAATGTACATAGAATGTATTTAATACGTTTTGAAATATGCTAGAGAAAGATACTGTATACTGTTCTAATTTCTAAATAGTAAATTATTGTTGTAATAAGAATTAAAATTAATTATTGTATTTGTTTAAAAAGGTTATGTATTATTGTATTACTAATTTCTCTACATAAACAACAAAACAGTGAAAATAAATTGGTTTGTTTGGTAGTTTTTACATTGTAATAATGTAAAAATGCCGTGCAGAAACGCTCAAAATAATTAATTTTAATTATTACTTTCAATTTTTAATAAATTATTTTTAAAGGTAGTATATATGATTCAATTTTACCTCATATATAAATATTTGAAATTTTTAACGTAACCTACTAAAAACTGTTTCTTTAAGTGAAATGAACTTATAACATATAATTATAGTGTAAGAAGTTTCATCGAACTAATATTAAATAATGTGTCATTATTAAAGTGAACATCATTACACTTGTAGATTTCAAATGATCCTTGTCTAAAATATTTCTATAATCATTCAAATTAAATAAAATTCCTACGCATTTATAAAATATATTCATGAAAAATTCCCGTGTAGCCGTAAAAATTCCTGCGTACCTATCCTGCGCATTTGACTTAAGTAACCTGACGGACGGGTCATCGAGTGTTTCTAATTGCCTTTAACGTCGCCTTTGTTGGGCATTCCACGCGGTCCATTGTGAAGAATGGCACTGGTGCCGCGATTCGTTTAAGGCTAATGTTTATATTTAAGGTATCCCATAAGTGCTTTAACCCGGATAGCCGAGCATTTATGCACGGGATCATTTAAATGTAAATTCGACCACGATGCCAATAACTAATAAGACGATACTTTCACGAAAGGCAGCCAGCCACCGGACATTCCTTCTCTGAATGGCCGCATCGCGTGAAGAAGTAATAGATCTTCAGCGAACGCGGACAATCGGTATGCATATGATAATTTGTTTTAAATACTTTTTGACAAGAATATTTATGCGATTATTATTTATGAAACTAACACTACATTTATCATTTAGCACTATCTAAAACAACATGATTCAGTTAATATCATTTATATAGAAGAAGCCATAGTGTGGTGAAAAAATTGTTGCGTTTTAAAAAAAGTAATAATTTAAGTATTTTTTCTTCAACAACCCAAAAAGTGAATATGAATTTTCAACATATAACTGCCTCATCAGTTAATAGTTATATACTACTTAATTAAATAAAGTGAAACTAAGTTCTTTATTGTTGATATAATTTTAATAGTTTCGAAGTATAGTAAAATTTCTAGCAGAAGTCCTAATTTAAGGCATGCCCGTCTGAAAAATTAAAGAACCATTACCAAAATGTTGCTAGATGTTTATTACTAAATACCTATAAGATATCAGAAGATACGTGTTAACTATTGTTCACTTAGTTATAGTAAGATTAACACGGTAAAATTTTATTTCAATATTTTATAGAATAATCATGCATGCCGAAATAATGAAAAGAAGGTTATACATAAACTCTAGAATCTTTTTGATTATATCTGATAAAGTTTTGTGGCTAACATGCTATTGGCTTAAATTTAAGTTTAATGGCGGTCGATGTGTTTGGTTATTTTTTTAGGATAACACTGATGGAATTACCCCCCACCATAGCTACGCACTTTAACTCAAAATCGATAATGATTTATCACAAAAGCCTAGGTAAAACCTTTTTGTAAACGACAAGAAAACGTCGCTTGCTGCCTCAAGTAATTGTATGCAAAGAGAGGTTTATAGTTTGTAATAAGCGAATAAAGATTTATGGCCTATCATTTTGTGTTAATTGCACTTTAACAAAACTATTAATATCTTATACAAGATTTTTTTATAAAACTTATTTATTTTGCGAGAAATTGATATAGGAATTAATTCTGTAAATATTGCTGATTCTTTTAGTTTACTATATAACTTTTTCTCAAACACAAAAGTAAATTCAATATACATGTTGAAGTATAATAGTAATTCATCAATTCAATAAAACCATTTAACTTAAATACAATTTGATAGAGGACAATTTAGGTTTAAAAAATAAGTAAGTGAAACGACTACTGACATCGTTAAGCATAAGTCGAAAGATGGAAAAGCAAATCGAGAAATATTGCTACTGTTTTTGTTAAATAATATTGAAAATTCCATTGTTAAATTATAATGCATGAGAACTCCAAGAGCAGTGCAGCCTACACAATTGTTTTAATAGAGACTCATATAGAATTATTAATTTTTCGATATTATAGTATCACTGTAGGTCAAAGCTGTTAACTCTCGAGTTTTCTTTTTTTGTTATATATCATTATTCACAAATGTTACTTTACTTCTAATATAATACACATTTTTATACATTATGACATTACTAAGACTTCTACTTTTAATACTACTGCTCAAAAATATTAACACTGAGATTTAACTGTCGAAATTCCATTAGAATTCCGTTAGTAAACTGTTTAATATGTTGAATATTAATGCAATGCTTTGACAGTATGTGTTAAATAAATGGGAATCAAATCTTTACTGATATTTGTACTTCATAATAAAATTCTGCTTCTCTGTCAACTACATTATGCCGTAGTTTTAATTAGACCTACGGAGATCCTTTTGGTACTATTTATAAGAATACAATGGGTCGTTAAAAGGCACAAATAAAACACCCGATTAAGGATTTCACTATTTAATTATTTAAATAGTTTTATTTGTGTTGTTTCATCAAGTCATTGTTCATTCAATAGATATTGATGAAACTTCATGATAGATTTAAAAAAAACCCAAATAAAAATTAAATTAAAATATATCACTTCTCCGAAATACCTTATCGCGCGCCTAGTTTCTTAATAAGGTGTTCCCCGAGGATCTTCTCTGTCACCAATATGTATCTCAAGGCTGCTAAAGGTTTTTAACTCAAACTTCAACCTTACAACGTTTTCTCCGGAAGATCTAAAAATGCTTTGCATAAAATTTATAAACTAAAAATTTATTCAAAGCTGTATTTATTATTCCAGAATTTTCTTTAAAAATACGAAAAAATTAAGTTTCACATAAAAGTCATATAATAAGAAAACTAAACCATTTTCTAATAAATAGAAAAACACGAAAATATTTCGTAAAATCTACAACCATTTTCGTTTAAAAAAATATTATCACAAACATTTTGGATTTTGCGAGTAAAATTAAAAAAGATTGTTGTTACAATTTTATTTAGAAGGAATAGAAGATATGAAAATTGTATTATAATAAATAATTCCATGAAATAATAAAATAAGTAATTTATTAGAAACAGAACTAAATAATTGAAAATTAACTATTTGAAAAGCTAACGTTATTAAAACTATGGTTAATATCCATAATACACTATTCATTAAATTAACGTAAGTCATAATTGATACTGGTAGAGCTACACTCTTGATGGAACGAGGTATGTAAATTCGATGGGGGTAAAATACTTGTTAAGTTCCATAATATTTTTATTTTCAGTTACCCATCGAATTAACGTAAGTCTAATCAAGTTATAAACAATTCTAAATAATGCATGATTCTTTAATATTGAATGCTAAATTTGATTAATAAACCTAATGAATGGGTTCAAATATTGATTGATTAGTGTTATGTATAATCACACATAAAATTTATCAAATACATGTTCTGGGCGGGTGATTTCAACATTAGCTTTAATGGCGGTGACGGTATATAACTGATATTTAAGGACATTACTTCAACGCTAAGATTTTAAATTATTAGTTAATTTTCCGACACGATTAAGTCATTGTATCGATAGCATATGCACTAATTCATCTGTTCCACTTATTAAATCTTTTGAAACCAGAATATTTGACCACTAAGCAATGTATTTATTATTGTATCCGAGGAATTGTCGATAAAAAAGAAAACACATAAAGTATCACGGCCTATTATAGCTATGGGCAAATTCACTTTATTCAAACTTCTAGAAAATGAAACGTGGAATGTCATTACCAATTACTGACATAAATGAATAGAAATGTATCAATTCTATCCATTTTGCTCAAATACTTCCATTAATCTTTTCCTGAAAATCAATTGTTAGTATCTGGCAAATGTAAACATGTATAATGATACGATGAGAACCTAAGTAATATGAGGGAAAATTAATTATTAATTTCAAAATCAAAATAAAAATAAAGATCCTGAATTAAGAGAGTTAAGTAACATATATAGAGTACTGTATAGACGTACTATTGAGGCTTATGAGTTACACACCAAATACATATAGGACTTCGAATACCAACAAAAAAGTCAAACATAACAGCAAGTGAAAAACAATTGCTAGTATCTGGCAAATGTCAACATGTAAAATGGTATGATGAGAACCTAAGTAATCTGAGGGAAACTAATATTAATTTGCGAATCTTATAATAAAAATTAAGATCCAAAATTAAAAGAGATGTAACAGATATAGGCTAACATATAGACGTACTATTGAGGCTTATAATTTATAAACAAATATACGTATCAGTGACCAGAACTAGACAATAACTACATATATGACTTCGAATTCCAAAAAAAGTCTAACATAACAGCAAGTGAATTTAATACATTCTGACGTTGCAAGCAAAATTATTAAATCGCCACCGAAACTAGTTACCGACAAGTCAGATCATAAATAACTTAATGTCAAGCAAAATTAGAGATATTTAGGGGCTTAGCCCTGATGTTATGTTATTCAATACAATTATATCGCCTCTAATAAAACTGTTAAATATATGTACCCGAAACAAAAGTTTTCAGACGCCTTTATGACGATCAAGTATCGTCCAATATCGCTTCTACAAATGTTTGGTACAATTTTTGAAAAATCATTCTAATGCAACTGTTTATTTGTTTGTTTAAATACTTTTGAGGTTTCAAAACTGTCACAAAACGAGCTATTTGGTTTTAGAAAGGGGCTCTCAACCTCAGAAGCAATTTTATCCTTTGTGGAATCAACGGTAGATGGTTTTAAGAAGGGCTTAGTTTCAAGGTCCAGTTTTTTTAATCTCAAAAAAGCGTTTCTCTGTGTTTCTCATTTTATATCTTAAGTAACTTTTTTAAATGTACAGGGTGAATACCGTAAATAAGTGTATTATTATTATCAATAAACTCTTCTACAAAAACTTTATTTTTATAATCTACATGCCGATAGATGCGGTCTATTAAACTCATGCCTTTCATGAAGAGCACAGTGTGTGCTATTAGACGAGAATATTTCTGATCCTTTGCCGTAGAGATAAATACTTAATCACTTAAGAAGACCTCTTGTTAGTTCATATGCAACGAATTTATGTTAAATAAAAACAAATCACCATCTCTCACCTTTACTCTTTCAAATGGAGCTAATGAAAGGGAAACAATCAAGTTTCTAGAATTACTCATCGATCCTTAGTTGTCTTGGACATCTGACGCTTACGTTGCAACAAGTTATGTTCTAGTATATTTCTTATTAGCAGTCTCTCAAAGATAGTTTCAAAAGAAACGTTAAGGTTAGCATAATTCTCGCTATGCCAAAGAATATTTTCTATGGGTTGTTGTGTGGGGACACTCTGTTGTCAGGCATCAAATTTTCTTCACTTCAATGCAGAGCCATTGGTATCATGTCTGGTGATGACTATGATGACTGTCATCAGGCATTTATCGAGGAGATATTAACACTGCTAAGCTTATACATTCTGGAAAGCCTTTCTTATATAAAAAATCACATGGCCCTCTATATAAATTACTCCGACGTGCATACCAATCACCAAGACAGAAATATAATATCTATCATAAAGCTATACTTAACCAGCTTTCCAATTAGAAGATTATGATTAACGCATTCAAATGCTTTGCTAAGGTCTAAAAATGTTGCCATGGATATGTGATCATTCTTAAAGCATTCGATTGTATGGTCTACAAAACACCGAACCGCATCAATAGTCGACTTTCCTTCACGAAATCTAAACTGAGAGTCTGTAAATAGCCTGTTTCTATTAAAAAAATCTAAGATTTCGTCTTTCAACATTTTTTCTATGACCTTAGATATTATTGGCAATAAACTTATAGGTCTATAATTACTTGCATCTGTTCTTTCGCTTTTTTTGTAGATTGGAAGGACTTTCGCACATTTCATATTATCGGGAAATTCATTACTTATGTATAATACCATTTATAAGTCGGTTTGTTGGAATCATTATCAAACCCAAAACAGGCTTTAAGATATCAGCAGAGCAACCATAGATATCCAAAGTTTTACTATTTTTCAAGCTCGTAAATGCTTCTCTTACTTTAACTATTGACACCTCTTGGAAGTGAAAGGTTGCCAAGGAATTTATATTAAAATTTAGGGCCTCTGTAGATGATGGCGGAATATCTTTTAGAATATTATTTTAATATATTTCAGCTGTAAATATATGGATATAGATGGCTTAGTTGTAGTAAATCAAGTATAGTTTTTGCAAGGCCATTTACTTTCTAAAGCAGATGTTGAAAATATCGAATACTTTTAATTCATTGCATTTACTATCAATGTATTAAACGACAATGCATTGAATGTAGAGGGTACTACTTGCGCTTTATCGCAAATTGCGCATAAATTAACCATTTTAATTGCCATATTGAATAAATATAAATAGTACACGGAAAGTAAATTGTGCAAATTATAGGAAATAAAGAAATGTATTCATTGGCATACTCTCTTCATACCACCTTTTTTTAATTACAAATAATTAGGAATAAATTTATTTTTTAGAAATAATAGTAGTACCATATTGATCATAATTTACGTAGTTCCTTGTTAATGGTATTTGTGTACTTTATGTGTAAATGTATGTATAAAAAAAATCATTATACAATAGATATCCTCCGTCTTTCTCAAATTTGATTAGTTATGCTTCAAATTTATATACATACTTTTCCAGCAATTCAACCTCCTGCAATATTGATGCTAACGAGCATCCCTTTGTATTCTAACAAAATCCCGTCATCTCCTTAACTATTTACACAATCCTTCTAACCAACTCTTATTTTTTAATTGTCAAAATGACATATTTACACATATTTTCCCTTTAGAGGATAGAATAAGCCGTATTTGGTCAATAGAAAGAAGAAATATCATGAAGAAGATCTATAATGAGCACCTTCCATAGAAGTTATTGAAGGTACGAGTAAATTTCATTAAATTGTGTACTTTGCCTCTCAAATTTGTTACCATTTTTTGTCATTATTTTTTATTTTATGTAAATATAGATAAAAATAACTTTAGTTATTCCCATTGAAGAATACCTTCGATACTTGTCAGAAAAAAAATTCAAAAATCTATTTAACTTTCATATATTATCCTTCTACTGCCTTCCTAGAAACCCAAGTATGTGCTCTAAACAGATAGACCTCTGGTCGAAAGCCATTTAATAAATTAATACAGTAACACATCTTTCATTATTTATTAGTTATTATTTAAATATAAAAATTTGTCGATAAAAATGTTTAATTTTTTATTTGTCTAATAATTTGTCCACATTCCCAACCTTAACCAAAATTAGACTCTTCATAATCCATTTAAAGGAATCCACCCGAAAAATTCTGCCATTACCAAACGTACATAGCCATCGGTAATACAATTAAATTGTTAACCTTCTTGATAATTACTATATTTCTCATAATCGTCAAAATACAAACATCCTACAAGCACTCTTCTCCAATTGATTAGATCGCTTTATCCGATTATCCAAACAGTTACATTAAGAAATTATAGATAATATATGTATTTATTTATTTGTTTATTGTATATATGTGCATATTTATTTTTCGGGTTTAGTTTTTATTAAAGCAGAATTATTATAAACAGGAAATGGGCATTAAAAAGACATTGTACTTAAAATCTAATTTAATTCATTAAGATCTTTTGTCTATAGAATTTTGACAAATGGATACACCAAAGAATCATTCAATATTTATTATTTAAATGTAAACATCTAAAAATTGTTCAATAAAAATGCTATACTGTTCCACATCTTATTCAATAGTTACTAAAGCTTTATTTAAATATTTGACATTAGATATAATAAACTACATTAATTGTACTATTAATGGGCAATGTTGAAGACACTATACAAACTGAAATATTTTTCTATTAAGTTAATAATGTAATACTAGAACAACTGTGGGAAGAAAATATAAAATATAAAATTTGAGGTTGTTTAATTATAAGTTTCGCAATTTTTGTATAACAATAATAATAATAATTTTAAATTGTCAAAGCATTTTTCAAAATTCCATAGGTTATTTAAATTAATTGTGAAATAAAGTAAGGAATATAAGATTATATTTATCGTTGGTTGAATGGCAGGAGCCTATGCAAAAAATGTGCATATAAAGCTTATATATACATATACCGTTATTTAGCGAGAGTCAATAATTAAATTTATTTTTTATTGTGAACTTGTCATTGTTTTAATGCGTAGGTATATTAATTTTATAAACTGTTATTTCATTTTATTTTGTTATACAAAATTAGTACTGTTTCTATGTTATTTCAAAATTAAAATATGCAACTTGTTTTATAATTAATATAAGAGCTTAATAAAAACATATTATTATTATTAATACAAAATTATTTTATATTAAGACTATATAAGTATTTGCGCTACACTCTTGATGGAAACAGATATTATTATTAGGTGGAGAATAGCATTATCAAAGTTAAAACTTTGATAATGGTCTGCGAAGACCGAAACACGTGTCAGGCAACTGAAAATAAAAACCTAATAATTAGAAGTTTAATTAATCCAGTAATGTTATAATTACAATGTTATTGAATTTATATTTCAAAATTAATTTATATCAATGTATTATTTATAATATAAAATTATTTGATTAAATTCTATCTCTTACTTATCTACGGAGTAATTGGTTATTAAAATTAAATATTATAATTAGTTTAACACTTACGATAAACTTCATAATCCAAATCGTGGTGTCTCCCAAATATCACAGATGGAGTCCAATTAAAAAAAAAACAGCAATGCACAAAAATCACTAGAACTAATTTCCGATAAGAAATGATTTTGGGTACCGGCGACTTTTACTTAACGACGACCACTCGGCGGAGAGTGTCGGAGTTAAATGCCAGAAGAAATTGATAAGAGATGGTATATAAGAGGGTGCCCCACTACTGCACCTGAAACGGTGATTCTTCGCATTTTTATAACATGGCATACGATTAACATTAGCCGGTGTGGCCATGCTATGCCGTGGTTAGGAGTACTTTCGTACTTTCTCGCCGGTGTTCTATGGACGGTGGAACACGGACAGGGTACGCATGCATGAGCTTTTAAAATCAATCAAAGCTCTATAACTAACTCAGTATTATTATTTGTATTTGCATTCTCTAATTAATTAAAATATATTGTATATTACAAGCTACAATCCTTGATTAAAAATAATGCTAAACATAAAAATAAATGAGAAAGAAAACTAGATTCAGTGAACTACGTCATAATATCTTTCAATTAGATAATTAGATAAGTAAAATTAGTATTTTTATTTATAATAATGGTAGTACTAGAGGTTTAGTACCTTTGGTTATACACTTAATTTACTAGGTCGTACATTGGATTATATTATAATTTATAACTCATGATTAATTATAAGCACCTTAATATAACTGTTAGTTTTTATAATTAAAACACGAGAATTTCAGAGTTTTGTTTGCTTTAATTTTCGTTATAATTATTTTGCCATACTGTGGTTTCCTTAAGCAAATAATAGACCAGAAGCAGTTATATTTAAAATAAATTTTTAACAATGAACATCCAATACAATCAAAACACCTAAATGTAATTTCTAAAATACGTTTGCTAAAACATAAACTTAAACGAGTTAATCAAACTAATAAACGCAATATTTAATGCTATAACTTGGCGACATACTGTCATATTAAATAGATACATTATTTTGCTTATTTTATTGAAGAGGATATTTTGTAACTTCTCCGTTTATTCTTACTATCCTTTCTTAGCATTTCTTTTGATCTTGCTTAGTTAATCATAAGGTGGTTTAAGTATTTATTCAAAATGTACTTCATATACTGTTAAGTAATGATTACTTATCTGCCATAAAGCTGCGGTGTGGTGAAACAATTGTGTTTCTACATAATGAAACAAAACTGTAAAACATATGTGTTTTTAATATGTTATTATTTTCTTTGATTTGATTCAAAGAATTAAATTAAACAATAGTTTCATGGGATAAATATGAAAGAAATATTTTTATGGTCAAACTTCTTGAACCAATTTCTGCAAATATGATGCAGCAAAAAGCTACAGCATTGATTTTTTTTCCTCATGAGGTGGTGTCGCTTAGCGTCCCTACACTGCGATCTCCTTGGTCCTTTTATGCGCCTTTTGATATTTTACTCCCTGTATACTCCTGTGTTTTCTATGAAGTCTACGAGTTTCTGCTAGGGGATGCTCTTTAACTGTTATACAGGAAGCATAATCTTCCCGAATTTCGTCGTGCGTTTTCGTTTATATGCTTCGCAAGTGCACAGTAGATGTTGGGGAGTTTCCTCTTCTTTCAATCACCCACGGCGTAGGGGGCCTTTCTAAAATCCCATCCTATGTTTGTGCTTTTTAGGTCATAGTACCCAGTGACTAGTCCTGTGATTTTTCTTAGTTTTAATCCGCTCAGTCTTAACATCAATCTGCTTAATCTTGACATACAGCATTGATACAGGTACTATGCGTAAATGCAAGAATTTTTTTGCAGAAAATCCTCTAAAATGAAATCTAAACACATTTGTGATTAAATACTTAATAAAATACTGATACAGTGTATGGTTTCAAAAATGTTTTTATTACTCTACGACAATGTTTCACCACACAATGGCTTCATCAGGTAGATAAAAAATGAAAATCCCTTTAGATAGCCAATCCATATCCTCGAGCACGGTCTCACATATAATGAGAGAGATTTAAGGAATATATTGTTTGTTTTACACAAAATGCATTTAGGAAAATGTATACTCGTATGTAGTCGTACTTATCAACATCTGAAGTGCAAAAACTACAGTCAGAAGTCAAGGTTATTAGAATCATTGAGAGAGGCCATCTTGGACCAACAAAATAAAATTAAAGCTCCAAGAATGTAAAATATTTGGACAATAATAAACAAGTCGAATAGTTGTTTTACCTTATGAAGCCATTATGTGGTGATCAACAATAATTCTTTGTATATTTTTGAACATTTGTTTATTTTATTCTTTCTAATGGTATTTGGTTAAATATTCTTTTTACAGAAAAGAAGTTTCTCTCCTCGGCGTCTACCTAATGTTTTCTTTCTAATGTTATTAGGTATTATATATTATTTTTTCTACAACTTTATTACTTTTTATGTATTGCTTTTTTAAATTTATTGGGTTATTAAATATTTGCTCTAATTGTAGCATTTTATCTTTTAACTTTTCGTGATTTCTTGTCTCTTTGTTCATTTTGCCAAATTAAAAAAAAAAAAACGTAAAATTAGTATAAGTTATGCATTATGTAGTGCAAAATTGATAATGGCAGATATAAAAGTACAGTTGGGAGAACGCGATTTGGATACTGTCATAAATAAAATTTCCAAGACGAAGGCCCAGATCTAAAAACATGTTTACTTGGAATTAGCGGCAAAACATAGTCAATCATTTTTAAAAGATAAGAGGAAAATAATGCTGGTGACAAATTTAAATCTAAAAGAGAAACGATGGGAAACTTCTGATTAGATAAAGCAAGAAATAATTGAATCTTCAAAATATGTGTAAAATTAAAGTAAAATTAAAGAGTCCTTGAAGAAAATTGGCACAAGTCAGAAGAATAATTTTTGGAAAATTCTGCTGAGATGATATACAAAATAAAGTAAAATTCTCAAAAAATATAATCAATATTGTTGAAAAACTATAGAACCTTTAAAAATACTTTTCGCAATTTGAAGAAGTATGCCTAGGAAATTTCTATAAATCAAAGCAAACAAAATAGAAAATCGCAAGAGAAATTGATCGAAAATTTAAAAACTCGCGTAAAATATAAAATGTAGGCAGAAAGACCTCTGGTCGATAGCTTTTTGACAAATTAATACATTAACACCTCATTCATTCTTCATTATTCCAATGTAAATATGTACAAAATTTGTCAATAAATATATGTTACTACTATAAAATGTATAGAAAATTCCGGGAAAATGAAAAAGGCTATATACGAAGCCTTCCTCTGTAGGTGCCTAGCGGAGGTTGACGACTATTTCAGCATATGTCGACTTCCCATTGTTCCGGCGATCTACATCAAACAACATTAATGCCGTTAAGAGTGATTAATATGAAATCACATAATTTGTGTAAAGGAAATGTATGTAGCAGAAATAGCTATCATTTACTCCTTACAAATTTTTGCTAAAATCTCTTAAAATAAAATTTACAAATGACGAAAAACACACCTGTGATCAATTATAGCTAAAAAAATGGTGATGTGGCCATCATAGTACTTTCCCTATATTTTTCTCGTAAACTATGAGATTACGTAAAAAGTCTATTCTTAGTAATTTGTTCACTTTTGAATTATCTACAATTATTTGTTATATAAATTTCATGTAGCTCCAATAGTTTAATAGCAATTGGCAAAAAATCTCAAAATTTTCAATTTTTATTTTTTTTTCTCGAAAGTTAAGAATTTTATGAAAAATATATTCGAATAAAATTTATTCAGTTTTTCATTCCCTTTAACTTTTGTTTAAACCATTTTTTAAAATTTTTCATATTTAGAAAAATATCACGTAAAAACAAGAAACGGCCTCGAGTAAACATCCACTTCCGGTTTTTGAATATTCACCAAAAGCTTTTCAGTTCCAGTTTTTAACGATAAAACCTTAAGTTTGAAGTTTCATCTCAATCGGATTATTCGTTTTTGAGATACAGCGCCCACAGACATTTTCAGGCACGAAAACAATACTTCCCCTATATACTGGGTGTCCCATTTTAATCCGCCAGTAGCAATAATTCTGAAACTTTGCATTGAATCAAAAAGTGTTCCAAATGAAAAGTTAATGGTTCTGAGGGGGACATCTGATGCCGTAGACTTTGCCTCCCCAGCCCCCTAAGGGGGGCGGGAACAGGGGACAACTTTAAAATTTTAAATGGAAACCCCTATTTTTTATTGCAAATTCTAATAGACGGTTAAAAAGTATGTAAGTTTTATCCGAAACATTTTTTTTATTGGTCGAGAGATGGCGCTGCAAATGTAAAAGTTTTTTGTCAATTAAATTGCGAAAATCGTCACGTAATTAACTGTTATTATTACTTAAGACTTACTCACAACCTTACAAGGTTGTTTTTTTCTCAGCCTGCCCAAATACTACCCCCGCCCCCCTACAAAGATGTAAAGTACTCAAAAATAGCGATTGAGTACTTCTTTTTCAAATTAAATAATGGTAAAATAATTCAAAAAAGAATGTCGTTTTTTTTCAAAAAATGAAGCTATGAGGGGGGCCAGGTCAAACACTGTTTGAAAAAAAATGACATTCTTTTTTAAATTATTTTACCATTATTTAATTTGAAAAAGAAGTACTCAATCGCTATTTTTGAGTACTTTACGTCTTTGTAGGGGGGCGGGGGTAGTATTTGGGCAGGCTAAGAAAAAAAACAACCTTGTAAGGTTATGAGTAAGTCTTAAGTAATAATAACAGTTAATTACTTGACGATTTTCGCAATTTAATTGACAAAAAACTTTTACATTTGCAGCGCCATCTCTCGACCAATAAAAAAATGTTTCGGATAAAACTTACATACTTTTTAACCGTCTATTAGAATCTGTAATAAAAAATAGGGGTTTCCATTTAAAATTTTAAAGTTGCCCCCTGTTCCCGCCCCCCTTGGGGGGCTGGGGGGGCAAAGTCTACGGCATCAGATGTCCCCCTCAGAACCATTAACTTTTCATTTGGAACACTTTTTGATTCAATGCAAAGTTTCAGAATTATCGCTACTGGCGGATTAAAATGGGACACCCTGTATACTATATAGGGAAAGTAAAAAATGACTGGTCAAAAGTGACAAAAGTCTGTAAAAATACAAAAATATATTCCTGAACACAAAATGCATATAATGACACTAAAAATAAAACCTTAAAAAAGTGTAGACATTCTTATAAACAGTTGTACTGTTTCTTTATTTCCTAGTCCATAGATAGAGAAACATGCCATACGTTGATATTGCCTCAGAAAACTTTTTTGAGATTTTATTTACCCAAAAAATACTGCAGTTAGAAGTCTAGTTTGTGTTAAAACATTGAGAATCAAACCTGAGAAGAAATAGATCTTATAAAAAATGTTAAAGATACGGAATTTTACATCCCTTAGCGAAGGTTGGTTCTAGCCATCAGGCGCCGAGAACAAGACACTACCTTCACGAACCTCACTCAAGCAAGAGCATTGTGTCATATATTTTCATTCATGTTATTCTATGTAGAGTTTTGCAATTGTTTTTATACTGAATATACTCCTGAAACAAATCCAAGCCAGCGAATTTGATCAAACCAGCCAAATATAAACAGAAATTAATGGGAATAAATCGTGTTTCATAAGCAGAGTATGAGTAAAATCTTTTTCAACAAACTTATTAGTAGCAAAGAGGAGTATAGTATTTTGGAAAAACTGAAGATCACAAGAAAGGAGAACCAAAATTGTTCAATTAAGAACTAATACCAAAAATGCATGACCAACTTGTCGTACCCCAAAAAGTATGGATACTGATAATAACCCATACAGGGCCAATGGCATTGACAGTTCAGTTGGAAAAATAGAATATGAATCAAAGATCGAAACTTCTGTGTGACATTTAAGAATTACTTTCAGTGGTAAATTCGGTTAATATGAACTTTTCTTATGGATTCAAAATCCTGGCCGGGCGGAATTATATTAGTTCGGTATATTTTTACAAAAACCCAGCCGAAAATTACATTATTACATAACAGATCCTTTCTATTCCCTCGAATTGTCACTGAAGTGAGCTTCTATTTTATTAATATTTTATTTAAAAATGTGAGATCTAAAACAAGCAAATTAGAAGGAGAGAGAAATGTACAGTATTACGGTAGGAAAGAACTTACTAATATCTAAATACGCTTGCTTAAATTATAAGCATGGAGGAGTGACGCAACTAACTAGCTTAAGATCATATTATTTCAAAAAACTTATCAAATTCCCTTTCCTTTGAAAAACACTGTGTGGTTGCTTAATTCTTTACATTTATAATGTTACTGTCACTTGTATATACAAATGGAGCTTTTAATATATTCTTATCAGTTTTAAGTACATGCTGCATAAAGTTACTTTTCACATAACTATAACCCTTGGTGGAGATTTTAACGTCAAATTAAATACGAGCGATCCTCAAGTCGCTCATTTATGTGATGTTTTGGCCACTTATACAACAAGACACTAGACTTAGTTTTAAGACACGTAAGAACAACTGTTTGGATGATGTTTTTCCGAAGATGCAAAATACGGAAATAGCAGTGAATCATTGTAATTCGGTGTCCTAGTTAAAGCCAAATTACACTGTGCCCTATTATATAAAATCATAAGACCTGTTACTCAAATAGGTACAAACAAATTGTATGATCTACTTGAATTAACGGACCAGAGCTTTATTGAAAATCAGAATATTGCATAGGATTAATTACTTTGCTAGAGTACTGTCTTTGTGAGTTTAGAGAAAATATGGTATCGACTAGAAATCGTCAGGTTAAATAGTGAACTATATAATATACGATTCATTAAAAAGTCGGCTGTGACCTCGGGCACCCTCATCCAAACGAAGGGCAAGGGCACGTCTGGATAATTCAAGCTCGCTTCCTATTCGTCGACAGGCGCAAATGTCCCCAGTGTAGCAGAGGCTAAGGCTAAGACCGCTAAGAAGTCTTCAACCACGAAGGCGGCAAAAAACACATAAGAGTGGTGACTAAGGCCAAGCCAAGAAGGCCAATGCAGGAGAAAGAAATTCTCGAGCGGAAAAGCCACAAACGCCTCATCCACCACCGCTACTTCCGAGAAGAAGGTCGCAAAATCGCAGGCAAAGTCGTTGTTCCTGCCGAGGGTCAAAAAGGGGACGAAGAGCGGTTCTACGGAAAAACCCAAGCCGAAGAAGGCAAAGCCGCTCCACAAAACCGTTGCAAAGAAACCATCTCCAAAAACAGAAGTAGTCGACGACCACTATTATTTTAATGTGTAAAAATGTGACAACAGTAAAACCTGGGGTAATGACATTATCATCTAAAAAGTCATTCCTAAAAGTAGACAAAAGGTAAATGAATGCATTTATAAATAAATCCGGATATTCAAGAGGATATTTGTTCCATCATCATCATGGAAAAGGATGAGTTTTAGTGATTGTGATTGTGAACTCGCCAAAAATTTGTATGTCTTTTTAATTCATTTGTTGTATACATAATTTTTAAGAAAGGAGACCATAGATAAATAAATAAATAATAGGGGAACCGGAAAGTAATGACGTTTCTGCGCATGTCGATATTTGATTTTCATATGTCATCTCATTGTGTATCTCAAAGGCGTACCAATATCATTTCAAGGTTATTGTGTCTTATTCACTTCTAAATCTTCAATATTAAACTTTTTTGCAATTTGGGGTGAAATGGCCAGCCAAATACCCGAAGAACATATCCGGCATTAAATGTTTTTTGAGTTACGCAAGGGTAATATCGCAACAGTTGCGACTAAAAACATTTGCGATGTTTATCCACGTTCATTAGACGTTCGTAAATGCCAAACAATCCAGGAACTGTCAAACATTCTTAACCAAGCTTGGTTGACCATCTAAGAACATTTAAAGCAGATTGAAAAAATAAGCTGAGCAGGTGTTTGCGACCTCCATAATCTCTCCGAAGAGAACAAATGCAATCGATTCAATACATGCAACGTATTGCTTCAATGGCAACATACAGAACCGTTTTTTGATCGTTTGATTACTGGAAACGAAATATGGGTCCTATGTAATAATTCAAAACGCAAAAGGCAGCAGCTCTCTCTAAATGAATCATCATGATGTACTGCGTTAATGCAGACCTTTGTGGTAAACAAATGGGTCAAGTGAACCAATCTTTAATTAAAAAGTTTTCGGCGATTGTCAACGGAAAAGGCGTTAGTCTGCAAGACAACAATGCAATACCGCACTTTTCAAGAGAACACTGAAAAAAAATAATGAATTGGGGTGGGAAGTGCCTCACCCACCATACTCGCCCGATATCGCAACCGATCCCTACATTTTCTTAGTGGAAAAAATTTTGAAAATTTTGATGATGTCCAAAATGCCATCTCAAGATATTTTACCCAAAAACATTTAATTTATATCGGTCCGGGATTGAAAATTTGCACACTAGATGGCAAAAGGTTTTTGATAATGAAGGTGATTATATTATTGACAAATTCCCTCATGTGTCAAATTCAAGGTTAGAAGCAATATGGTGGCACTTCAAATTACAGCAGCTGTGTTTAGCTCGATAAAACAAAAACGAAGAAGTGATAAAAAAGTGATAAAATCCCAGTAGGGTGATTAACGCCTACAATCAAGTTGGTTCGTATTTGTCAAAAGTGACAGTACAATCGAATCTCCGACGTGAATTCATTTTATTTCGAATAATGAATCGTTTCAGCACTTCAACATCTAATGAAATTGATGGGATTATTAAAAACAATATTCCAACTAATACACGGAATACGAGAGCCTCCATATGGAAACAATTTATGGAATTCTGTGATTCAAGAAAATACCGCTTGGAAAAAGATTCGCCGGTAGAAGCATTGTCAAACATTAATGTACTGGGCTATAAATATGAGAAAAATTAACGGGGATAAATACAAAGAATATTCAATAAAAACTATTTGGAACTCTACAGCCAAAATGCTTCAGGAAATGTATTTTAGTGATTTTGAAAGAATGATAGATCCTTTTAATTCATTAGATTTTAAAATAGCACGAGATGCTCGAAATTCAAAAAGAAAATTGCAAATATTGCCTGATTACGATAAACTCATAAATTTTGGCAACGAAGACACACCTGATGGATTGCAAAAAAAAAATTACTTCATTGCTTCATTAGAGCTAGCATGGCGAGGCGGCGAAGCAGTTAACTATAAGACACACTATTTTCAAGAAGAATTGAATGCAGATAATAAAAAAACAGGCAGGATTTCTTACAATCCTATTTTTTCAAAAACATGTCAGTATGGTAACCATAAATTAACAGACACAAAGTGGTTGACTCCTAACGTTAATAAATTAGAAAACTGCCCCGTCAGAATTTATCATAAATTAATAAATTGTCGCAGGAAACATATAACAACCGATAGGTTTTTTTAACACCCAATAAATGTTTTCATTACAAAAATATTCCCATAGGTAAAAATCAATTATCCATGTGGACCAAAACTATAGCCGCAAATGTTGGTTTAAATACAGAAAAATATAAAATTTCGAATCATTCTGCAAGAAGCACAGCAATTTCACACATGGCTCACAGAGGTGTTCAAGAACAAGAAATTATAAAAATAAGTGGGCATAGTAATGCATCTTCTTTAAAACCATACATACAATCGGGAAAGCAACACCATAACCAAATTATCAATAAAACACGGACACCTGATAATCAGAATTCAAATCAAACTTCAATATCATTAGGGAACAAAAATAATCAACCCACAAGTTCCTTCATTAATTGTACGTTTACTAATTGTACCTTTAATTAAATATTAAATATTCATGACATTAAATAAATCTTATATAACAATTGTTTATTCTGGAATTTGTCTTACCAAAAATAACTCACCCTCTCGTTTTTAATCGGAAAATGGCATGCACTCAAAATGTGTTTCTTTTAAGCAAAATCCCTCATACTCGTGCTGCGCACTCGGGTTTTTACTATTGCCAACAGGTTTCGAGATATTGCTAAGCAACACATTTTTCGTGCATATGATTTCTTGTTATTTTACTTGTGATTAAAGATAAAAACTTGTTAAGAATTTATTCGTTTGAATTTAATGTAAAATAGCGACATTACTTTCCGGTCCCTCTAATACACTCTTTTATTATTAAAATCGGCAAGCGACCAGAACCGTGATCTAAAAGATAATTATATAAAATACAAAAGTCGATATCATACTATTTCCAAAAAACGAAAATATCGGCAAACGAGTTTTTTATAAAAAAAAATCTAAAAATAGCCCCAAGGCACTATAGCCCTTGATCAATAATAAATCATAAAATAACAAGCACTGTGGTAATAATATTAATCCCGATCCTTCTAACGCCTACTTTGACAATATTGCCAACAAATTTGCACATGAACTTCCGGATTCGACACGAACACCTATGGATAATATGATCAATAGCTCAGAATACTTCAAATTCTAAGAAACCACATTTAGTGACATAATACTTGGTTTGAAAAATTCGACGTTCATGAATATTTTTAACATAACTACTAATCTCCTTAAGAGGATAATTGACGTTATTGTAATACCACTAACGAAACTAATAAATAGTTGTAGCAAAGCCGGTATCTTTCCGAGTACTCTGGAAAAAGTACGTATTACTGCTATTTCTGAGAAGGGTGACGAAAATGACGTTAACAACTAAAAGCCAGTAGCTATACTACCTATCGTGGCAATTGTTTTTGAAAAGATTTAATTATACAAATCACTGAATAATCTACTGTCTAATACATCGTTTGATTTTCGTAAGGAACGCCCTAAAGTTGGTGCAGTTATAGGCCTTGTTGAAAAAGAAATTATCCAAGGTTATGAGTTAGGTATGCATACTATCTCATATTTTATGGATCTCAGTAAGGCGTTCGACTACATGGACCACGGCATTCTCCTACGAAAAATTTACTTCTACAATTTCCATCCAAGTAGCAGTCGTCTAATTATATCTTACCCTAACCAAAGGCATCACATAATTGTGATAAACCATCACTCATACGAGGAAATATACTTGAACTATGGAATACCTCAGGGATTTATACACGAACCGATATATTTTTTATTATATATGATCTATCTTTTGCAACCGTGCCCCCCAATCTTTTTTTCAATTTGCAGATGATACTACTTTGATTAATAGATCAAAAGAGCTTTTACATGAAACTAGTGAACATAAAATGTGCAAGAATGATATCGTCAATTGGTTCAAAACAAACAGACTACTTTTAAACTTAAATTGTTATGAACATAAAAAAAAAAAATTTGAAACTTTGAAGACAAATTCCGGCTTAACCGTAAATTTTTGGATATAGATAACTTGTGTTAAATATTAATATTTTGACCCCAGTAATCTATGGTCTAGCCATTTCCCCACATTAATGGGGCACCCTGTATATAATTTCAATAAATCATATAAACCATTAACGTTTAATTTAATGTTATTTCGGATGACCTGATTAGCCAGTTACCACTCGTTACATAATTCATTATTAGAAAATCAACCTGAATTCATATTCTTCTCACATTCAGAAACAAAGAAATAGAATATAATATAAATAGAACTTATCTCCTGCTTTAATTGTTGCAAACTTGCAAATCTACAGGTACAGCTTATAACAGACTTCATTTATATAATTATGGAGATCATCAGATATAATACAATTTTCTAGAAATATACTCATCACCCAAGATACGCATTTATTCTCTTAATAATAATATAGTACACGTTTATAACAATGGTGCAGTATTTAAATATCATAACTGTTGTTATTATTTAATTAACACACATGAATAAAACACCTGTATACACAAAACAAGGCCAATTATAAAATTGGAATACGTTCTATTAATCAATTATAAAACAACCTACTCACGAAACGGATTGAATAAGATGTTACAGGTCAGTTGTTCCAATCCGTAGGTATTTTTATTTATTTTAATTAAGAGGTAATTGTTATTGGCATCCGAGTAATAAGTAGGTTGGCTATTCATGTCTCGTAAAAGAGTAATGCTTAACGTAATTATGAGTAATTCGGAGTTTTTCAGGTTTTCACGCGGTGATTAACACGAAAGTTTTATGTGATTTTTAAATGCAACCTTTTATATTTTTCTCAAACAATAATGATGATTGTAGTAATAGGTGAAGGCACTATTTTGTGTTAATGTAGAAGTAATAAGTGTATTTTGCTTAATTTTTATGAGATTTTAAAGAAATGTTAGGCTCTGATTCAAATACGAATATTAATTGCAAACTTTATTGTATTTTATACGAGTTCTGTTGCCATTCTAATAAAAATAATTAATGGTAATTTGGTGAAAACTCATTTTATGTAGATGTATTAAATATCTTATCATAGATAACATATTAATAGATACAGTATTAATTACTTAAAATATCATATATTCCAATGTAATTGCTATGAAATTAAAAATTCAGTGACCTATTATTAAAATGTTTAATACAGATAAGGTTCTTTATAATTAAATTCAAATGTCATGAAACCATATGCACCGCTTTCCCTATCAACTGTATGAATATTATACGCAAAATAAGGAAACGGAACTTAATTTATGCTTTCACCGCCTAAAAATAATTATTAAAAATTCCACTTCCACGTTAACAAACATCAGCCAGCACCTGATACACCTGTTTCGCGTTCCCAACAATAACATTGCCCACGCTAGAAAACTTTACTTCACTTTCGCCACTTTGTGTCGGCAAATTCTAAAGAGAATTGTGGTTTCTTGATGACCCGTAGCGTATCCTTTTTGAGGTCGCTCAAGCAATGACCACTTCCTCATAGAGAATCCCATATTGTGTTATTCATAGGAAAATTATGCGGCTCCGGTGTCAATTAAATTGCAAATGAATATGAGAAGTGGCCATATTTCCTACGTAATTAACGCCGATGGAATCTATTTCATGGATAATTGTTCGTGGGTAGAATGAGTTACAACTGTTGTTATCGTGTTTTCATTAAGGATGTATATTTCATATTTGGTCAGGTTAATATGATATTTCTAATTACAATTTTGGTGTGTTTAAGGTGATAATTATACGCGTTAGCCTTTTACTGCTATTTCATCTGCACAGTACCAAATAGCTAGGGAATTAGTTTGAACTTCAGAATTTGAACATATTCTTACAGACTATATAATTTAGGCGTTTTCCCTGTTAAGTGCTAAATATGTGAATATATTTTATCGCAAAGATTACCTAGAAAGTATCAAATTGGAGATAGCTAAAACCAGAAAATTAAACGTATACGATAACTGTAAGTAACAATTAGATGGACTTATGAAGGGTACTATATTTATCAAACTTAGACGCTAAGTCGGAACGCTTATCAGTCATGATAGTAATTATTTAAATTTCATTAATAATTAAAACTATATATTTCAGTAATAATTAGAATTAATTATTTTGAGCAAAAACGTTTACTTTGTTGATATTACACTTTATAAATATATAAATTATTTATTATATTTATAATAAATCAAGTGTGATATCAACAAAGTAAACGTTTTGTTTAATTTTCCAAGATGTATCACGAAGTTAATCAATTATTTTGAGCGTTTCTGCACCGTAGTTTTACAATATTACAATGTAAAAGCTATCAACTAACAGTTAAAAGAACCACTCTTCGTACGAAAGCACCACCAGGTATTAAATTACATAACTGTTAGTTACATGTCTGAAATTGCATTCAGCAAAATGGAACATTTTTGTGGTGTCATCGCTTCTCAACAATGTCATGGAATTGATATGACTCTATCCGCAGACACGCGTTTCGCTCTATCACAGCTTATCAGTGCAGCTATGTCATAACTTTGATGTCCGATTTTCAAGGCGCGTTCCAAAAATTATATAACCACAGATGAAAACCTTGCTCTTGGCATTTAAAAGTGTAAATTAAAAATTGATTTACAAGTGCAGTATTACTTATTAAGTAATTAAGTCTTCCACTTTGTGATATATATTTTCATAAATTATAAACAAGAGTACCTTTTTTATAATCACACACTTTATATTTATTGGTGAATATAGTTTCAACAGAGTTAAACTTGCTATTCTCGAACTATACTTCAAATTAACATATAATTTATACAATATTAGATGGCGTTTAACAATGGGGTATGTATCAGGTCAGTTTGGTCTTTAATGAGCAGAATTTCTGGATTGTGTTTAATTTTGATTTGTTTTTCATCATTTATGAAACAGGCATATTCAAACGAAGTATAGGATCAGAAATGCCAATGACAATAAAACCGGTAGACGTGGAAAAGCATGTGCTAGACAATAATTGCAAATTTTAATGTAATTAATGCGTCTGCTTGGAAAATTCATTTTACTGATGAAGCAATTTTTTCAAGATATATAATAAGAAATTTACATAATAATTATGTCTGAGCTGACCAAAATCTATATGGCATACTTGAAGATCATTCGAAAAAGGGGTACATAAGCTAGTTAATAAATTAGCACGTCATATCCGATTTGTTGAACGGTTTTTGGTTCAAGCATGAGTAGAGCTGAGTGGTATGTGAATTTTCTCTGAATTTCGACGGAATGTTTGGATTATAGAAGCTTCCATTTATATACACTTGATTGATCTATTTTTTTTTTCATTTTCCAGAATCTTTTGAAGCCGGAAATAACGTTGATATTACATCAGATATTAGGTAAGTAGAAAGTTCATCCCTAAAGTTTAATATTTAGTTTAAAACGTGAATAGCAGCTAAATTTTGGATATTATATCAATAGAATTTTGGTTATAAACCCACTAGCACTTAATACAATTAACTTTATAATTAGTGTGATCAACATTTACAAATTTAAAAATCCTATTGGCACTAGCAGCAGATTCACAATAAATAACAAATTGTAACGTCAATGTTTTATGATGAACGATAATCGTTAATTTATATCATAAATCCATAATCGATTTATATTACTACTCTGTATCTATAACAAAATGTATTAAAGTCCGTTAGTTTTTTGTAGAACATTAACTAATACATTATATGCATATATAACTCAAGTATTTGACAAACACATTAAACAGATTTAAGTCCATTTATAAAACAGAGCAAAGAAAAATGAAGACCGTTAGAAGACCATTATCAAAGTTAAAACTCAACTTTGATAATGGTCTGCAAAGACCGAAACACGTGTCAGGCAACTGGAATTAAAAACATTATGGAACAAAAAAAGTGTTATTCTCCACCTAATAGTAATATCTGTTTCCATCAAGAGTGTAGCGCAACAAGCATAACTCCCACATTCATCACACTATTAATTTGGCTTCCTTCGTAAAAGTCAACAGCGCTTCCTATTTTTATTTATAGCTCCAATATTCCATCCAAATACTTTAAAGATCAATACAAGTTTTAGATATCCATAATTATTTTAACACGATTTGGCATATTGGAAGCGTGCATAAATCTACTCATTCGTCACATTGCTTAAAAATTATTAATATTGTATAAGGAATGTGAGGTTAGTGCGACAAATTTCAATAATTATTAATTATTCAGTGAAACTTCTAAATCAATGTGTCTTTTCCTATCCCCTTATTTATATAGTTTGCAATGGGATTTATCTGTAATAGTGATGCCGTCACCGAAGTATCAGAAAGTAACAGTAGGAAGCCTAATCTCTTGCTCTATAAGATACCGGAATCTTATTATGCCAGTATCGACGAACGAGCACAATGCGATTTAGAAGAAGTCAACAAAACAAAAAGAAAACAACAAGCGCTATGGTTCTTAATGATAAGGTTCTCATATGTTCCAAGGATATTGTCAATGTTTATGGAACACACTTTAGTTTAATTTATTCTGAACTATATAGCTACTTTAGTAGTTCAATATTAATAATAATAATAATAATAATAATAATAATTAGTATTAATACAATAGTGTACACACGTCAGAAAGAGATGAACAATAAGCAATATTACATCACTAGAATATTATTGGCGGCTGTTATGGAAAATTTTCAATTAAGTAAAAATCAATTTCTTGATATATTAATGAACATGGTCTCTAAAATTACTGCAGGCGTTGCCAACCTATCTGAATTTGCTGTTAAAAATATAGTAATGTTACTTGCAAAACCATTGACATATATTTATAACATGATACTGGAAAATGAAATTTATCCTAAATTGTGGAAAACGGCAAGAATCTGTCCTGTCTTTAAATCAGGTGTGAAATCTAATATCCAGAAATATCTCCCTATAGCTGTAATATGTAACTTCTCCAAAATATTTGAAAGTCTTCTATCCGATCATATATATTCACAATTCAAATCACAGTTAAGTGTACATTAACATGGTTTCATGCATAAACGTTCTACATTAACCAATCTCTTGTGTTTACTGAGAATGTGACACAGTGCTTTGAAAGGAATTTAGAAATAGATGTTATCTACAGAGTTGTTTCTAAAGGATTTGATAAGATGCCTCATTACTTGCTTTTGGAGAAGTTACGTAGATTTTATATAAATGCTAATATTATTTCTGTGATTAAGTCATATTTATTTGAAAGGGGACAATTTGTAAAACTGTTTCTTAACTTTGATAATGGTCTGCGAAGACCGAAACACGTGTCAGGCAACTGAAAATAAAAGCATTATGGAACAAAACAAGTGTTACTCTCCACCTAATATTAATATCTGTTTCCATCAAGAGTGTACCGCAACAAGCATTAACTTTAAATTATTGATTTTTTTTAATGTTTTTAGAAATATTTTGGAATAATAACGTAAATAATAATTCAATATTACAACAATTTATTAATACAAATAAAATATTAACTGTTGTGGTTAATTTTTTCTTTGGCCAAAAATTGAAATAAATATTATTTGTTTTTTTTTTAAATAAAATTAGTGTAATATGCTCCTTAAAAATATTTATTCAATAAGGATATACTCATTTAAATATAATATCACTTAAAACTAAGTAGCAGCAAATATAATAAAAAATCTTAATACAATAACCGAATCAGATCAAATTATCACCGCCTACAGACGAGAGGGCAGTAAGGATAATAGTCCTATCATAGTACAACTCAAAACAAAAGAAATAAAAGAAGCCATATTAATTGCCCGAAAAACCATTGGATCGATAACTACTACAGAATGTACTCTAAGAGGAAAAAGAAAGGAGATATTCATCAACGAACAACTAACTTCACTTACCAAATAAAGCCAGAGAATTAAAAAACTGCACAACTTCAAATTCTTATGGACTAGAGACGGAAGTATATTCATTAGAAAAACAGACACGAGCACTAAAATAAAAATTAAAACACATACTGATCTAGAAAAAATAAAATAAACTAAGTAAAAAAAAACAATATAAAAAAATTAAATACAATGTATATCATATACCTACATAATATAAGAAGTTTACAAAATAAATTCCATGAAGTAGAAACTATTCCAACAACACGTAACAATCCAACTATTATTGCTATCACAGAAACATGGCTAACCCCTATAAATGAACAACTGTACAAATTACAAAATTATAACACGGAATACAATTTCCGAGATTCCAGAGGCGGAGGAATAACAATATCCCTAATAAAAGAAAAAAACAATAATCTCACTAATATACAATCCACCACAAATAAACCTTAATACACTAAGAAATACTCTAAAAAATCATCTCTAAACAGAAGAAAAACTCATATTATAATAGGAGACATAAACATAAATATACTAGAAAAAAACATCATAACAAAAACTACAAAAATACCCTAAGAGGAAACAACTACAAAATATTAAATAAAATAACAGAAACTAAATAAAAATGAAAACAACTCCATATTGGACCACGTAATTACAAATAATATAAACTTAATAGAGAACATTAAAGTAGAGAAATAAAAAAATAAAAGAAAAATTTACCCGAATATTACGAAAGAAAAAACGAATGAGTATATTTTGACCTAATATAGTCATTGATATTAAAGTTGTAGGTTATAAGCACTGCCTAAGGTCATTACGTAGGATATGCGACATGATTAATTTATTCATGATTTTGAATAATTAAACAAATACATAACTCATATCGCAATATAATTAGATATACCATTAAAATTACCCATAAAAACGTCATAATATGACATTGAATATTCTAAAAACATTTAGTTGTAATTTAATAATTTAAGGAAACATCGAAAGTGATCCGTGCAATTTCATAAGCGTGTACTCATTCTTGGCATCTTTACAAATTATTAGTGTGGGCATAAATATTGATGGTACACTTTTAGATTTTTTCTGTGATAAATATAGCTGCGAGAGATCTTCCGCCTACGCCGTGGAAACGTATAAACTTGTAGATTCATTCCATTCCGCCTGGTTTACATTTCTATCGGAACTATAACGTTATATTTTCCTTTGGCTCAATCAGTCGTTTGAAAATGGTTTTTATTTTAAGCATACCTTCCAAATATGCCGGCTATTTTCGTTTTATTTCTTCAAAGCTTCCTTATGATTTTATCCGCATAGACATAAATAGCCAACTTAGATCAGAGTTATATTAATAGATAGGTTCTCTTACTGCAATCGTAAACATGCTCAATATTATTTATTTAGATAATGTAAATTTTAAGGTGTATACTAGTTTGTGCAATAATAACTCAATGATCTTACCAATAAAAATGTAGTAAGAATATACATATTTCGTACTGAATTTAATAATTGGCATCCATTTTTTGTAGTAGTAGGTATTTTGGGCAATATTATTTACATATAGTCTGTTCGTTGGATCTTTCGTCGTACGTCACAAATTATCGCTTCGAGAAACGACGCAAAAACATTCAGTCTGATAAAGTAAACCAAATGCGTTAGAAAAAGAACGCACTGTAAAACTTTCGTCGTTTTTTGAAGCGATAGTTTGTGACGTACGACGAAAGATCCAACGAACAGACTATATGTTTGTGTTTGTAAATGCGCTGGTTACTATTTTAAAAAGAGATAAATATTTTCATTGAAAATAGTATTATAACTGTACGACATAACAATTCTTATGCTACTTCTCTTTTTATTTTCTTCTTCATTGGCCATCGACCGATAGTCTTTTAGCCCGCTATCGTTCGTCAGTGAATGTCGTTGTCAAAACTATGATTCAAGGTGAAATGAATTTGTGAATGGTGGTGCTGGGATATTTAATTTAAGGTGTTAAATTAAGATTAGGAGGAATACAGAGATGATCTAGGTTTATTTCAAATTTCATTAAAATAATTGTATCACTGCCTTATTATAAGTTCAACAGTTAAAATAAATAAATATATTAATAAAATAAATCAAATTTCTTTCATTAACACAAACAAGTTTTGACAGTTAATGCATAAGAAGGAAAGGAAAATGCCTGTAACTAGGATGGATAAAAATTTATACTTTAATATATGTTATCAAAATTATTTTATATTTACTATTACGTAATAAATTTTCGGCATTTAACAAAATCGTTAATTAATCGACGTCGTAAAACAGATTACATATAATAAAAATAATGATTTTTATATTTCCAGCATTAATTATAGCCGCTCTATTTCCTCAACATCGAGCTGCTCACCGTTAATGCATACACGTGAGATTTCTTATATATGTACTGTTAAAAGTAGACAATTAACCAGTTTACCGGTATTTGTGTGCGCTTTACTTTCAAACACGTACACAAGCAAAAGTGTCATCTGTAGAAGGCTATTCTGGTTTTCAATTATTAAATGTAGTCTCGGCAAAAAGTAGCCAATGCCTTTTTTATAATTTTGATGAAAGTTATTAGCACATATTCGTACGGTTTAATGAATTGTTAAAAGTTTATGGCGGCATAATTGTGTGTGTAATTTTAATACGGTGTATTTAATTGCTTTCTGGACAATAAAGCATGTACTGGAATTGAATTGTCCATAATTAGGTATACATTCATTAAATAAATCTAGCTTATAATTGTAACATTTAAATTTTAAAAAAGCAAGAATATGATAAAGCGACAATTTATTTAGTTTTATATTTTTTATGTTTGTTTTAAATAAAATAGTGGCGTCAAACTGAATAAATCTGGGCAACAGCCTCTACATGTAAAATGTATGACTATAGCGGCAGAAACTAGATGGCGTTAATTTCTGTATTATATTTTAAATAATACATTATTACAAAATATTAAAAGGGTCCATTAAAAAGTTTACTGTATTTTTTTACTTATTAAGCATAATGTTAATTGTGTACAAGGATTAAGATTAATATTCAAACTAGACTTAATAATGCCAAAAAAGAAGCGAGTCATTAAATAGTTGACTGTTAAGCATTTATATATTTAAGAAGAAATTTAGCTATGGCAACTAAATTAATCTTTCATAAATTGCAACTTACTTATACAAACAGAAAATATTTGATTATTTATCTGCAGTCGAATTCTTTCCAATTCTTTATGAAACCGTTCTCGTCAACTTAAAGACGATGTATTCTACTTACTTGACTTTCAACCTTGATAATAAAAAAAATCAAACAATAATTTGAAGTAGAATCGCAAATTTTATTTATAATATTTTTGCAAGGAAGATACCACTTTATCTGATGGAGAAGCTTCAAAATTAATTAAAACTCAACCCTAGCAAATATTTTGTC
This sequence comes from Ontholestes murinus, assembly GCA_963969525.1. Taxonomy (NCBI): domain Eukaryota; kingdom Metazoa; phylum Arthropoda; class Insecta; order Coleoptera; family Staphylinidae; genus Ontholestes; species Ontholestes murinus. The sequence goes on from OZ018387.1 coordinate 78,908,990, forward strand.
AAGCTAGGGGGTATTCCTTAAACCTTTGTAGTGAAGAATGATCTTGAAAACCAAATATTTTGAAATATTATGGTCTCGCATCAGAACCAATGGCATGTTTAGGACCATATTTATGACCAGATTAAGTAACATTTTTGAGGGCGATTGAGATATAACTTCATTATCATCACTGCTATTACAAATAACTCGTAATTTCTTATGCGAAGTAAATTAAATATACAAGTATCCTTCGCTTTATCTTTATCTTCATCTCGGGATTAGCGACCCTTGTATTCCATCTCGTGCTATTTGTATAGTGTATTTTCTTCTTTATTTTAGTTTGTTGTCAAAGTCATGTCCATATTAGATGAATCAGTGCATAAAATAGTGCATTTTGTAATTATCATTATAACACTTAAAAAAAATAAAAACAACTTCTAATTCTTATAAAAAAACAAAACAATCTTGTGTGAAATCGATACTAACTAGCAGCAAAGTGATCGCGCGTTTGCACATTTGCGGTAATAATAAGAGAGCTCTTTACCGCAATCTTGGCATACGACAACAATTTAAACAATGTTTTGTTTGTTGGTTGATTTTTTCTAACCAAGAATAACTTGATTATAATAAGCTGCATTGTGTGTTTTTAGATTACCTGGGGTGTTTTTATTAAGGTAGAAATACCTACTTAGCAAAGTTTAATTCCATATTTATTGTTTTGATTTCCTGATTTTATTTAATATTTAAATTTACGATTGACTTTTATCCATCTGGCGAATCGTGTATACACGCGCCAACTAATTATAACGAAAATGATCATAAATGTACTTATCTTTATACATATTCATGCACTTTTACAATTCTGATAGTAAAGTATTAAAGGGTTAAATATTTCTAGAATTGTAGTATTAAACCTTCATCGTCTACACGAATACGCCAAAGAGAAACAAGTAATATGGCAAACAAAAAAATTTAAATTGGTTGATGCATTGGAACCGGTTCTTGGCGAAATTGAAGACGACAATTGTCAAGAAGATAAAAATATAATTATTTTTTTTTTTGCTATAGCAGTAATTTTATTTTAATTTTTTTATTGAGTATAAATAATTGTATTCTCGCATTTTATTTTCTAGATCAAATTGATGGTGTGTATTTATCGCCGGACGTAAGAACTTATACTAACCGACGAGAAGGATTTAGATGAGAATATATTGTTTCCAAACGAAAATCTTGCATACAATGTATTAAAGTCCTTTACGTTGTAGAAAATTAATTAATAATTAGAAAAACACGAAAACATTTCGTAAATCTTGCTCCTGAAAAAGCTAGCGCATATATGTACGTTGGAGAGGATTTCAATAAATCTGATGATAAACCGTTAGATGCAAAAATTAGAAAGACATCTATTCGTGATCTGGTATTAAAAACATATTAAAATATCAGCCAAATACAATGAAATCAAAAGAATAAAAAATGTAGTGTATGGCACCAGTGGCAGAACTCATTTAGAAGTTTAATGTAGATACTTGAGTACGTGAAGGTTAATATCACTTAATTGAAACACAGTTATATTCCTTTCTTTACTTTTTAAAAAGTGAAGGAAGGAATAAAACTGTATTTCAATTAAGTCATTTAGAAGTGTTCCATTTATTCTTGGATAGACAACCATTATCACAAATAGTCAGAAATAGTACAAGAAAATAAATAAATATTCCAAACTGTAATTCGCCCTCCTACATGCAGTCAAAGTTTGTATATATTATTTGTATAGTTATATATTTTTATGTAAAGCATGATAGATAAATATTCAATAAATAAGTGGAGATTTTAAAAAATGCATCGGTTTACTTCTTTTAACCGGCTACCACTGCCTTCCACAAATGCATTTGTATTGGCCTACAGATAACGATTAAGGAGTCAACATTATCAAAAAAATGCATACGCAGAAACAGACTACAAAAAATAAAACGATACTCCGAACAAATAAGATAAATTTGCAAAATTAAGACCATTTTTCGATGCTTTAAATAAAGGATTTTGCAGTTCGAAGTATTTTCCCATAACAAGCGGTTCCGTATTTTGGGTGCCATTAATGCAAGATGTACATGCCCGTACGTTTCGCTTTTAAATTTAGTGTCTATGTTTATCAAATAGTTACCTTTATCAATTTTTTCCCTATGAAAAAGCAACTAAGGAAAAGTCGCAATTCGGAGGAAAAGTTGTGTTGAATTTATTACAATTAGTGAACTCCGGCAAATCACAGGAAATATTTTGATAATTTCTTCAATTTGTACAATTTATTATTATGCTATATTGGTGCAATTAGATAACAAGTTATGTTTTACACAAGTCATATAGTTAGATCAATCTAGGGGACAAATATAATATATAACATTTTAGAAACTAAGCTAGATATAAGTACATGAAATCAATAAATAAATAAACGTAATACAATTCAAACAGTTTAAAATGACCAAGGAATCTTTATGCTTACAGTAAGTTATAAAAATACGGTTGTAAAAGAAAAGTAGATTAATGATGTCTAAATAAAATATAGTAACAGTTACATATGATTTAAAAAGATAATGGGTATATGCAACATATTAAAACTTACATCAGATATAGTATTGTTGCCAAATCTGATGTAGGAACATTTAAAAATTGATCAAAAGAGTAAAATGCCTGTTTCATAAGATATTGTCTAATGCGGTTTTTATAAATTTGAACCGGTAAATATTTTGTACTGTCTGGTATAAGGTTGAAGAACAATAGTAACGCGTACCAGTGATAGATTTATTTAGTTGGAAGGGATTGACCCTCAGATCATATTTATCGCGAGTGGGGTAGCGATGAAAATCTCCGTTTGTCCTGAAATTGTCAAGATTATTCCGGATATAAACCAGATATTCTAGTAAAAATACACAAGGAGCTGTAAGTATATTTAGTCCAATAAATTTAGATCTACAATCATCACGGTACGACAGGTGCGTGATAACCCCTCTTTGTAGTCTAAACACATCACTAAGAATGGACTTGCGATCCCATATCAAGATCCCGTACGACATATGTGTATGTATGTAAGCAAAATAAGCGTGTCGTAGTACATCATCCGGTACTGTGCGAGATAGACTACGCAATATAAATGTGTTTTTTGCTAATTTCGATACCAGATCTTTTGAATGTTCTTCCCAGCTAAGATGTGAGTCTACTGTTAACCCAAGAAATTTTGTAGATCTTGTCTCTGATAAAGGAACTTGCTTTAAGATTATTGTTAGTTTCAGATTTGTTGATTCATTTAGTTTCAATCTGTTGCTGTTAAAACACTCGTTTGCATTTTGTATGTCCAGATTTACCTTAGCCTGCGCTCCATCTAATGATTTATCCATTGCTAAGAGTGTGGTGTCATCCCTTTGGCCATGTGTTTGAATTTCTAAGTTGTTACAACATATCTGTGGGAAATGCTGGTTTGTATGAGTTACATTCATCCGGATGCTTAGATTGAAATTTTCCCATGTTATATTTTTAATATTCTTTTTTACAAGTACTCTGTTATTTTCCCTTCAGATGTTTCCGTGCTGAGTTTATATATATGGAGATATTCAAATCTCTGCGGAGCTACCCCTTTGATAGTTGTATTTTCCACTGTTCCTTCTTTTGTATGCGTCCGCTTCTTGTGTGTAACTTGTTTACAAGTTGAATCATTGTTTTCGTTCATCTTCTCACAACATTTTGGTTCTACTAAATTTTATTTTGTACTTTCTTTTCAGTGGTTGTTTCGTTATTATGTTCGTCTGAGATCAATATTATATCTTCGATAATCGTGTTTCCTACAATAGCATCTTGTTGTTTTAATAGAGGATTTTCAGACTTCTACAGATAATCTTCAGTAATCATTGGTGCATTTTCTGATTTCTTCCCTGATTTGAATTTGGCGCTATAATTTGTTTGTTTATAGTATTATTCTTTAAGTTTGTTCCCCAAATTCGTAGTTTTCTCATTCAAAATATTAATATTTATTTTCAAACTATCATTCTTATCCTTCATTTTTCACGTACTAGTTTTGTTAGTAACTCATTTTCTCTTTGTAGTGTTGCAACCTGAAATGATATTTTAACCTTACCTTCCATACCCGCGAGATCCTCACATTTATTTCTATGTCGTTCATAATACGCTATATAAAAGTCAAAACCGCACTTTTCATAATTTGTACTTTTCTTGACACTGAGACCACAACGCTTATACTATACAGACACTCTGGTATTGCGATTTTAAAAAGGACGATTCTATCCTTCATCCATATTTAATAATATAGTTTCGTCACCTCAGTATTAAACTAATAGTAGCATTCCAATATTTTTAACAAATTTTAGCAATGCCGAGGATTAAATAATCTACAGGGGAAGCTATTGGTTCAAGCTCTTAGTTCCTACATCACAAAATAGTCCATATTCTAGGCCAAAATACGAGATAATCCATAGGTATAAGAAAATTCTATTCATTGGTATATGATACACGAACAATATAAACTGTAAAAGTTTAAAGAATTTATAGGGTTATTATATTGTTAGTTAAAACATAAATGATCTGAAAAACAAAAACAAAAGGGCATATTTATAACCTATATCTGTACTTAAAAACATGTAAAAAAATTAAACTGTTTTCAGCTTTCAATGTAATATATTCTCGGGAAATAATATGTTTATTTAAATCAGTATAATAAATAATCGGCTTAGATTAACTAGCAAGACTAAATAATGAAAAGTATCAAAAGCTAAGCCGCTAAAACTTTTCCATAAAAAGTAAATTAAAATATAATCAATTGGTAAAACAATGATAGGGTGTCTTGGATCCAATGTTCAAAATATAATCATTAAAAGCAAATTACAAAATTGCCAAACTTGGATAAAATCGCAAACAAACAGAACAATTAATAAGGAGAAACTATAAAATAAATCTATATCATTCTTAAAAGAGTCTTTAGTTATTTAATACATTTAGAATATTTATATTTTGCTTTCATTTTTATTTAAAAACTTGACAAAACTCTGGGTACCAAAAATAGTGTCCAATTTCTCAAAATTAACTATTATTATTTAATCCAAAAGTATTTTACAATGTTTTGATATATGCCAGCTAAACGAATTATAATCAAATGTATTAAAACCTTTTTCGTCGTTGTAGAAAATTAACTTATAATTTAAGAATACGAAAAAATTTCGTAAATCTCCGAAAAATAAGTTTTACTAAGACATCATCGTTGTAGATTTACTAAATGTTGCATTTTAAATTATTGCGAATTGTAATTGTTGAAGGGATGTTTTGTTTTTCTGAAAAAAGAGTAATAATGAATCTATTCAGGAATAATTCTTATTTGTATTTTTAAATTTCATTATTAGATCAATTGATATAAATAATTTAGAAAGTATTATATACACATTTTATCTTGTGATTAGTGATGTAAGAATAGTTGTAAAATTCCAAATCTGGTCTTTATCAACGAAAAATGTCTCTGTTTTTTGTTTATGGGATATAAAAGGTAAACTATTCAGTTTATATTGAACTGATGTGGTGGATACATGATGAAACTTAACACATTGAAATAAAACGCCACAGTAGGGAGGGTTTTACTTTTATTGTTGATCACTGCAACATGTTTCACAACATAGTGACTTCATCACACACTAAGTATATTTAGTATTTTTAGTATGTCTGATGAATCAAATATTAGCATTGTTGGCAGAAATATGCTTGATAATAAAATTCTTTAAGGAAAATTATTGCTAATATACAAGTAATTTTACTCAATTTAGTGAATTATTAGGTTACTGTAGACAACATAAAACAATGCCGAAATGTTGCTTATTCCAATAATGATCTTTTCGAGGCAATTAAATCAGTTTATTATTTTAAGATGAATAACAGCAGACAAATTGGTAATAATAATAATTTTACTTAAGACATTGCAATTGTTACAAAATATCAACTGTCTATTTGAAGGGATTTGTTTTTACAAAGTATTAATTTATCACAAGTAATACCATAAATGATGGCAATTTACTCGAATAAATTTTGTTTTTGCATGAAAGTTTGTTGCTTAGCGATTTTAATGAGAGCAACTGTCACGAAAAAATCACGAGCCGCCAGGCGAATGATTTTTTCTATCAGTTGCTCGAATAAAACTCGCGATTAAGCAACAAACTTGAATGCGCTAAAAACAAAATTTACTCCGATTTAATTGTCATCACGAATGGTATTTGGAAAGGCTATTCCACGACTTGAAACGAATATCGGTGAATGGTTCAATGTTTATATTAAAATTTTTATGATATATCTCCTGCAGTATTTTGGTCGAAAAATTCGACATTGATTAAATAACACCTCCCTTATAATCATTTGCATTTACCTTCTTTATATTATACGCCCAGTCATCATAATCGCGGCAAGAGTTTCCATTAAAGTTTTGCTAACAACTGGTAGTTTTTATCGGCGCAGATTTCTTCAAATCGTTTCCAAACACACGATCTCGTTTAAGTTTGATTTTTTGGTGCAGAACTTGTCACCGTCGCATTTATTATGGATGATGAAGTGTTACCAAACCTTTTGATTTTATAACCTACTTGCAACTGACATACGTAGAAACAACGTTTTTCGCTTTTTTATCAAGGCTAATTCAATTCATTTGTCGGGAAATAGCTAACTTCAGGTTATTCAGGTGAATAAATAGCAACTTGGTGTTTATTCACTTATAAATTGACGTGATTGGCTAAAAAATATCACATGCCTCATTTTCATTGGCTACATGCAATAGGAGTGGAATAGTCTGAGAATAAATATACAGAAGTGTGACAATCAGTAATTAAACACTCTTTGGCATAAATGAATTGATAAATTAAAAAGTTTCGTATATTTGGCTACAAAATATGTTCGAAAGTTACGCCTACATATGGATAATTGTAGCGATATATTAGTAATATCAATATTATCTCTGATCTCTTTCAACTAAGATGCAAACAATATACCAAACATTTCCTTGGCATAAATTATGACAACTGACAAGTCTAGTTTTATTTGACTGAACAGATTAAATAGATTGTTATCTATTTAATCTGTATTCTGATTCATTCGTCAATCAAAGTGCTGAAGCACTGAACAAAGAGTGAAATCGTTGTAGAAGACTTAGCTATCTTCAAGAAGAAAAATCTTTCACCTACGAAATAAATAAAAGTAGGAATAGAACAGGGTCTTAAGAGTACCATTTATAAATTCAAATTTTCGAACGCCAAAGGAAAGGCGAGGATGCAAAAGCGGAGAGAGGGTAGTAATTAAAAAATTTAAAACAAATAACAAGGAAGAAGGGAAGCATGATTATACATTTTAGAATAGTGTTAAATGTTATTAAATGTATTTACATCGATGAAACTTTAAGTTTCGACCAACCCATAACACATATTCGTAAGAAACTAAGCAGTGCATGCTACGGATTATAACTCGGAAGTTATACTAACACTTGAATAAGTAAATTATTCTACGATGCCAACGTGGTATCCCACCTCAGATATGGTCTAATATTTTGGGGTAATAGTACAAACTCGATAGATGTTTCATCATGCAGAAGAAAATAATTAGAATTTTATATAAGCTAAACTACAATGAAAGTTGTAGGGGAATATTTAAACAAAGTAATATTCTTACATTCTGTGGGCTCTATATATATGAATGTATAAAGTTTACATGGAAACAAAAGGAACTATTCAATAATATATATTACTCTCGTAGTGTAAACCAACAGGCAAACATCAGAATATACTACCAAAACTTACGTGGGCTAAATTCAAAACTAGCAAAATTTCCTAATAACGTTTATGCAAATAATTATGATATAATTTCCTTAACAGAAACTTGGCTCTTTGGAGGTGATATATTAGGTGAAAGATGTGGTGGAGTAATTATTGCAAGTGATTTAAAGAAATTAAATTTTAAAGAAATGATGTTTGACAATCCTGTCCAAGATATTAATGTTTTTATCATTAGAATATCCCCTATAAAGTCTTGTAATGATAATAATGCCTTAGTGTGTACTTATATACCACCTGAAACTACTTTAGCAAACTATATACTACTATTATTTCTGGAAGCTGTGGATAGCATATTACTTCCATTTAATTATGTCTTGTTTATGGACAATTAACATTCCAAAATATTACTCATTCTTAACATCTAAAGTGACTTGCTAATTCTCTACTTGTTTTCTTGTTTCCTTTCTTACAATTCAATAACTTACTTCAGCACAATCGAATAACGAACCAATGGGGAATAATACTAGATGTTATTTGTTCATCCGACAATATTAATATTGTTCTAACATCTGATGTTGAACCATTAGTGCGCATTGATGCACATCATCCACCCTTATCAGCTCTACTGAAATTAAAATCGAATATACTATTTTCGATTAATAATGTTTCCTCAAATGATTTAAACTACAACTTTGAAAAGGCAAACATTCCAGATCTGTATGCATCAATCTTAAATGTAAACTGGGATCCCTTGACTTAAATTAAGGATATTAATGAGGCATGTGAACATTTTTGCCAAGTGCTTTACTCTTGTACCTAAATACGCTAGAAACATGGACAATAATAAAACATATCCTAATTGGTTAGTAGAGGATAACTGCGGGTTCTGCATCAGGAAGTGCTCCCATGCTATTCTTATGGGAAGCATTCCCAAGGTCACAGGAAGTGCTCCCATGCTATTCTTATGGGAAGCATTCCCAAGGTCACCGGTGTCAGGTTTCCGGTGTCAGGTTTCCGGTGTCAGGTTTCCGGTGCAGGTTTCCGGTGTCAGGTTTCCAGTATCAGGTTTCCGGTTGCCGACGTTGCGGTTTCCAGTATCAGGTTTCCGGTTGCGGACGTTGCGGTTTCCAGTATCAGGTTTCCGGTTGCGGACGTTGCGGTTTCCAGTATCAGGTTTCCGGTTGCGGACGTTGCGGTTTTCGGTGTCAGGTTTTGCGGTTGCCGACGTTGCGGTTTCCGGTGTCAGGTTTTGCAGTTGATAAGGGTGGGAGTAGATATGGCGTAACGTATGTTGATAAGATATAAATATTTCAGAGCTATATTATTCACCAGTTTAAATTGGGCCGTCAACGCATAACAATCATCATGTTCTCGTGCACGTTCTGCAAATCAACCTTCACTCTTAACCGCAATCTGACAAAGCATGTCAAAAAGTATCATGCCCAAAACGGTGTTAAGCGGGTTGCCGACCTTCCACCAGCTGGGGCCCCTCCCATGAAGAAGAACCGGTGCGACGCGTGCCAAGAGGAATTTGGGACTCCTCAACTTCTTACGGGGCATCTGAGATCTCAAAAACATCTAATCACGATTGCCCAACCCGACGAAGATGGCGTAAAGAGAATTGCTACTGCATTCCGTAACCGGATTGCCACTTACGTCATTGAAGCTGCAAATACTGCCGATATCCCGAAATTCTTAGAGGATTGTGAGGGGAGCTTTGTACGTTTGGTGAGTCGTCATCAGCATTCGACTCAAAAGGTTAATATCGAGCTGTTTGGCCATTATATCAAACCAGGAGACGAGGATCAGTCAGATCTAAAATCGTTTAACACCCGCTTCGTGGTGGTAACCCCTACTGACGACCTGGTGGAGGTGTACGCAAAATTGTGCAATGTGGTGAAAACAAAGAGCGAAGAGTTCCAGGTAAGTTTTTAATTTTTTTAATCACATAATATTTATATTAAATGCTATTCTTAATTGTAGGAGCGGGACAGCGGGTGGGCCTTACTTAAGGTATCACACCTTGAGGTGAACATTAATAAATACACCCCCATCCGCGGCTCTTCTTATGTGGATCTTCCCCCATCGATCAAGAAGAAAAAAGCCTGTATCAATGTACAAAATAAAGATGAGGCCTGCTTCGCTTGGGCGGTGACATCAGCACTCTACCCGGTTGATCGCAGGGACAACCCCCACCGCACGTCTTCTTACCCACATTATTCAACAGCATTAAATTTAACAGGTATGGAGCTGCCATTAAAACTTAAAGAAATCCCCAAATTTGAAATTTTAAATAATATTAGCATTAACGTGTACGGGCTAGAGTTTGATTCTGATAAGCATGTTCACGAGGTGGTAGGGCCGATTTATTTTACGAAATCAAAGCGCGTGAGACATGTGAACCTCCTTTACATCGAGGATGGTACAAAGGGGCACTATGTTTGGATAAAAGATATATCCAGATTAGTAGCATCTCAAGTATCTACACATAAATCAAAAACGCATCTATGTGATGGGTGTTTGACGTTTTTCTCCACTGAAATCGCCCTGCATAACCATTCCCAGCATGATTGCAACAAAGTGTATACAGTCATGCCCACCACCGATTTAATAAAAAATAAAAACGGCGATATGGTACCCGGAAATATTTTATCATTTAATAATTATTGTTCTAAAATTCGGGTGCCTTTTACTGTTTATGCTGATTTTGAATCACTTCTCATCCCGATTCAAACATCCCAGCCGGATCCAAACAAATCTTATACTTATTCGACACATGTTCATACTCCGTATTCCTTCGCGTATTATATTAAATGTTCTTATAATTCAAATTTAGATAAATTTGTGACATATACTGGTTTGGACTGCCCCAGAGTATTTATGGAAAAATTGAGCGCTGATGCTAAACTGATTTATGAAAGTTATTTAAAACCCATAATTCCAATGTCGAAATTAACTCCGGGTGAACAGTACTTATTTGATACAGCTAAAGAGTGCCATATCTGTGAAAAATTATTAAACGCTTGTGATAAGGTGGCAGATCATTGTCATTTAACGGGGAAATTTGTCGGAGCCGCCCACTCCAAATGTAATTTAAATTATAAAATTCCTAAATTTTTACCGATTTTCTTTCACAATTTAAGCGGTTATGATTCCCATTTATTTATTAAAGAGTTTGGTTTAGATAATGATAAAATTGATGTAATTCCCCAAAACAAGGAGAAATACATATCATTTTCTAAATCAATTAAAGTTGACAAATATACAGATAAGCGAGGAATTGATCGCGATATTTATTTAAAATTAAGATTTTTGGATTCGTTTAGATTTATGGCCTCGAGTTTAGATAAATTAGCTAAAAATTTAAAAGTGGATCAACTAACTACTGTTAAAAAACATTTCCCAGACGATCAACAGTTCAATTTAGTCACAAAGAAAGGTGTCTTTCCATATCAGTATATGGATTCCTTTTCCAAATTAACCGAATCGAAATTACCACCAAAAACTTCATTTTATAATTCGTTAACAAAGATGGTTATCACCAATGCGGATTACGAGCATGCGCAAAACGTGTGGTCAAAATTCAATTGTCAAAATTTAAGCGAATATTCCGACTTGTATTTAAAGACTGACGTGCTACTTTTGGTAGATATTTTTGAAAATTTCCGCGATGTGTGTTTAAAGGCGTATAATTTGGATCCGGCTCATTACTATACGGCACCTGGATTGTCGTGGGATGCCATGCTGAAACTGACGGACGTTCAATTGGAATTACTGACAGACATTGACATGCATCATTTTATACGTAAAGGGATAAGAGGTGGTATAAGTCAATGTTCTTTGCGACATGCAGTAGCCAATAACAAATACATGTTCGACTTTGACAAAACGAAACCCTCGACATACTTAACATACTGGGACGCTAACAACTTGTATGGTTGGGCAATGTCTCAATTATTACCCTATGCCAGTGCTTTCCAAACTTTTTGTACCTGCGCCCCCCTCTTTGGAAAAAAAATTGTTGTGCCCCCCTTAATTTTTCTAACAATCCAATTTCATAAACACTCATCTGATATTGTAATTTATTTAATGGGCTACAAAATAATATACAATATTATGTATAAAAATACATAAAAAATAATTATCTATTTTAAGAAATAATAATATAATTATAATGTAATAAAAACAAATCTTATAAAAGTACAAAAAAAATAATTCAACATTAATACAACATTATAAAAATTTAATGTGAAGGGTGAGCTTGTTTTTCAGCACAAATTTTTTCAAACCGTGGTATCATTGAAGATATCGCGGTTCTCAGTTCTTTTTCAATCTTTAAGCAAGATCGATACTTTGTCTTTAAGCTACTGCAGAAAACCCAGTTTCACATAAGTAAGATGTTACAAAGGGCAATAAAATTTCTAAAGCTTTATTTGTTAAAGTAGGAAACTCGTCCTTTACTCGTAACCAAAACGTGACAATATTTTCGTGTTGAAACATCTGCTTTAATGTGCTGTCACTAGATAAGTCAATTATCATTTCCTGCTCTGCTGTCGTAAGGCCGAAATCATCATATTTTTCAATCACAAACGGGTTTCTAATCCATTCATATTTGTCAAGATTTTTAAAGTAAAACGAGAATTGCTCCCTTAAACTGGTCAAGTGTTTATTAATAAGAACTTTACTTTCTTCTATTTCATCTGCAGGACAGGTAATTTTAAAAGTGGGAAACATGTCAAAGTTATTATTTTTCAAACTTATTATCCACAGTTCCAATTTTCTCATAAATGCAGTAACCTTGTCTTTCTGGACAAAAGCATGAATTTGAGGCCCTTGCATTGATTTATTTAAAGTACTGAGTCTTTGAAAAATATCCACTAGATACGCAAGTTTTGCAAGGAATTTCGTGTCATAAAACAAGTTTGCTTCATCTCTATTATTATCAGTAAGGAATATGGCGATCTCTTCTTTTAGCTCAAACACCCTTTGAAGTACTTTTGAACGAGAAAGCCAACGTGCCTCACAATAATATAGAAGTGATGTATATTCTGAACCCATGTCATTACACAATTTTGCGAAAAGCCTTCCTCTTAATGGGCTATTTTTGATAAAATTTACAACTCTTATAATAACTTGAAATACTGTTAGTAAATCTTCACCCATATCTCTTGAAACAAGTGATTGTCTATGAATCATGCAATGCGTCCAAATTGCCCGAGGAGCCACCTTTCGAACTAGTGCCTGTAGACCAGCGTTTTTTCCTGCCATAGATGGAGCTCCATCTGTGCATAGACCAACACAGTTCTCCCACAGAATGTTATATTCATTGAAAAATTTATCAATCATATTAAAAACTTCACTTCCTGTAGTATTGCCTTCAATAGGTTTACAGAATAACATGTCTTCTCTAACATCAGATTCCACAACATATCTTACATATGTAATCAAGTGTGCATCCTTAAGAACATCTGTAGCCTCATCTACTTGCAACGCGAAAGAAGATAGTTTTACTTTTTCTATTAATTGATCGCAAAGATCTTCAGATATATCGGATATTCGTCTTCCCACCGTATTATCCGCAAGTGGAATGATTTTAAGTTGATCAGCATATGATTCACCTAGCATCGTAGCTACCATGTCAATAGCTGCAGGTAGCACTAAAGTTTCTCCTATTACATGGGTTTTTTTGCATTTAGCAATTCTATAAGAAACCTTATAAGACGCAAGCAATGCTTTTTGTGTAACAGACATGGTCTTTGAAAACATTTCTTTTTGTTTATTTAAATTATCCAATTTTCTTTGGAAAAATTCTATTGTCTTGCCAACGTGATCTGCATGTACGTTTTCGAGATGCCGTTTTAATTTATTTGGTTTCATGCTGTCTGAGGCCAGAGTATTCAGACACAGCAAACACATTGGCCGTTCCTGGCCATTAATGACTTTACATGTAAATCCAAATGATAAGTACATTGGATCATATTTTCTACATTTAGGTTTACTATTTTGCGAAGATGTTCCGCTATTTTCGTTACCTCTTCCTTTGCCGTCTGCTTCTGCTTCATTCAATTTTCTTTTCAACCCAGTTACGTATTTATCCATCTAAAAGGGTTATTATTTTAAATCAAATAAAAATACTTTATAACAGTTTTGAAATTTACCTCAATATTAATTTAGAAGTGTACCAAAGCGAGTTTGTAGAGTTTGTAGACAATCTGCGTGGAAACGGGCGAGCTTAACCAACGTTTCTTAACGAAATGCCGCGTGTCTGCTCTATAAGTGAGTGACTAAGACTAAATTTTAGTCACCCACTTATTTTGCCTCGCGTAAATGAACGATCGAGTATGTGTACGATTTTATATTTTGGAAGGGGGAACCGACTCGGCGTGTTGTGTGTACGAACTGTATGTATACATACATAATATGCGAGAACACACGAGATGGAAAAAAGTGGGTGACTGAAGTTGACTCACTGAGTGGATTACGTATAACCGTTTTTCTGATTAATTTTTTTGACACCTATTCGACTTTTTTGGTTTGTATTCGAAATTGATATTTTGGAATCAGCTGCGTGCCCCCCCTGCAACAGTCTCGCGCCCCCCTAGGGGGGCGCGCCCCACAGTTTGGAACACACTGCCCTATGCGGACTTTAAATGGTTAAGCGCGACAGAAATTGAAAATTTAAACGTATTAAATGTTCCCGATGATTCATCCACAGGATACATTTTAGAAGTGGATATTGAGTATCCAGAAAATGTTCACAATTTACACAACGATCTACCTTTTCTCGCAGAAAATATGGTGCCACCAAATTCAAAATTCACGCAAACTAAACTTATCCCAAATTTAAACAATAAAACCAAATATATAATTCATTATCGCAATTTGAAACAAGCACTAAGAAACGGATTAAAATTAATTCAAATTCACCGCGTAATATCTTTCAAGCAGTCTGACTGGTTAAAGAGGTACATTGATTTAAACACTTCAATGAGGCAGGCCGCTCGAAACGATTTCGAAAAAGATTTCTTTAAATTAATGAATAATTCAGTTTTTGGAAAGACAATGGAAAACGTAGATAAACGTGTAGACGTCAAATTGGTGAATCATTGGGAGGATATTGGTAATCGTCGGGGCGCGGAAAGTTTAATAGCAAAATTAAATTTCAACTGTTGTTCAATTTTTACCGAAAACTTAGTAGCGATCCAATTGTATCGTTTGCGGGCTGTTTATAATAAACCGATTTACGTCGGGTTCTCAGTTTTAGATCTTAGTAAATTATTAATGTATGATTTTTATTATGGCTATTTAAAGTCTAAATATGGAGATAAGGTGAGATTGTGCTACATGGACACGGACAGTTTAACGCTACAATTTGAGACTGATGACATTTATAAGGATATGAAACAAGACTTGAATAAATTCGACACTAGTAATTTTGATTCTAATAATCAGTACGGCATCCCTTTGCAAAACAAGGCCGTATTGGGCCTGATGAAGGATGAGAATGGGGGAATGGTTATGCAAGAGTTTGTCGGATTAAGAGCTAAAATGTATGCGAATAACGTGGAGGGGAAATGGTCTAAAAAGGCTAAAGGTGTTAAGAAAAATGTAGTGGCGAATGATTTAAGCGGTTCAGATTACTTAAGGTGTTTGAATGAGTCGGCCACAATCATTAAAAAACAGAACCTTTTTAGATCAATCAAACAAACAATTTATTCAAACACGCAAAATAAATTGGCTCTATCACCATTTGATGATAAGTGGTATATTTGTGTAAACAGAATCGACACTCTAGCCTCTGGACATAAAGATATAGTGGCAGCTCCATCTACCGACAATTAATTTATTTTTATTTATGTCTATTTTAAGAATGAATTGTATATGTATCATATTATCAACAGCATTCACATTATTTTTAATGTGGGCTCTATGTGTTTTTGCGGGGATAATAAAGGTTCCTGTAATGAACATAAACTTTAAATAAAAGACACTTGTAAAATAAAACAGTTTTTATTCTTTACCCTTTACATACTTGTATAATTTTTCAACATTTATAATGCTACACATACTTAATCTATTTTTGTGCACTTGACAACAATAGAAAGATTTTTTTAAATTAGGACAATCCACATCTAATTCTAAATCAATAACATTATCATAAAACTTTTTCAGGTAAGTGCATTTTTTGACTTCCTTTAACATATACAATATCTGCAGACAGTTTTTTAAACAGCTTTGGTAATTCGCTCAGATCGCTTTCACCACTGTTGTAGGGGATTCCGTGATAATTTTTCTCCCATAATTTAAGTTTTCTCAGAGCTGTCGAGACCTGTCGAGACTTGTAGTTTAATCTAATTATTTAAAACTATTTTGGATAATAAGATATTTTATTATATTTATATTACACAACATTAGATTTATCTATCCAACTATTTTGCGATTTATCTAAACCTAACCACTTGACGTAAACTTGATTCCCCTTTTTCCTCAACACTTTTTCCACTAGGTAAACGTCTGGATGTTTAGCTTTTTGAAGTTCTTCAGCATAAAACGCACCCGTAATTGGATTTCCTGAACTATCTATCGCCCAAATTAAAAATATTCTTTCCGGCGATTTTGATATGTGAGTAAACAGTTTTTAATAAGTGACGCTCCTTATCTTTAGTGACGTCACATGGTCGCATTCCTGTAGTACTATGCTTCCGTTTGTTGTAATCAGCTGTAATTTCATCCAAAATGTCTATCCAGCGATACGTTCCTCGCAAACTAAATGTGCGATACAGCATTTCCTTTATTGTTCGAATTACACGTTCAGCCATCGCAGCTTTCATGATTGTATATGTAGAATAATGATTAATCCCATATTTTTGCATCACTGTATTAAAGTGTATATTGTAAAATTCTTTTCCTTGATCGGTTTATAAATTTTTAGGCATTCGGTCATTTATCATAATTACACTTTTAAACGCATTAGCCACATTTATACCAGATTTGGCTTTTAATGTTATAGTCCATAAATACTTTGAAAAACAATCAATCACTACCAGAATATATTTAAATCCTTTATTTTCTCTTGCATAAAGTCCAAATTCGGCTAAATCGGCTTGCCATAAATCGTCCACTCCTTTAATAATTGTGCATCGTCGAGGAAATATTTTTCTTGCGGGCTTATGCAGCTCATTTACTACATCACTTTTTACTTTGCTCATGGTGTGTCAATAAATGTCTGAGCCCCTTTCTGCTTCTTTATTATTTTGTTTAATACCTCATGAGTTTCTCCGATTTTAATATCTTTTTTATTCCACAAGACATAGTTTGAGTAAATTCGCTATATTCATAAACGTTATTTTATCAAAGTAATATAAATATCCGTTAATATTTCTAAATAATCGATTTGCCTCTATTAACAACCGCACGAATTTTTCAAGACGCGTTTAAATTCATCAGTGTTATCGCTCCGGAAGTTATCAACCGCAGAGATGGAAACGCCACTGTGTAATACATGTTATCCGCAAATAAAATAATATCTCCTCGAGAAATTTAGAAAATTGTATCAATTTTTGTGAAATGACCCGGCAGGAAGAGTAGCCATTTACGTAACTTCTGCGGAGGACTTTTATTGTTATTACGTAAACTTTTTATCCTGACCCATTCTTTATAAAATATGTATAATTAATCGTTTCTTACTAAATATGCATCTATATTATTTAATTCACACACTTTTAATTTCTGTAATGTTTGGGTGTAAAGTAATATTGTATGTGGGCGTTGTAATCTCTATAGAAGGTGAAGATGGAATTGGCGCTCCATTACAGTTGTTGAATTCCGTGTATATCATCTTTATTTAAATCAATTGTATTCGGATTATACAATGGATACATTATAGATTCTTTAACAAACGAGTGCGATAATTATAAAGCATGCCCTATTTCGTGTACCAATGTATGGAATAGTTTTGTTTTATTATATTCAGTTTCCGCATCGGAATAAACCCAATTTTCATCTTTATCTATATCTATTTCCGTTGTTTTGTCTAAAACACCAGGTTCAGGTGGTCGATATGGATGTCCTAAAATATTACCGAGTCCATCAAAACTTGAAGGACACTTTGTGTGATTATCACAATATGCGAAATTATGTAAACGTCGCTGATAAGAAATTAAAATATCTGGATTGTTTCGTTGGTATGTAGCGTACTAGGCTCAACCCAAACATGAAATGCTTGCCGGGCTAATTCTAATTCAGCATTATTTGCTTTTTTAAAAATTCTATGTAAATGTCTGTTTTTTCCTATTTAGTTTACTGTAATTTATAATCATTAATATCTCCAACTCCACATCTCTCTGCATCCATTACTGCATTATATTTTCTCCACATTCTCCTAAATATTCGTTAATCAGTAAAATTATTTTACGTTGCTTTATCGTGTTGCGTTTGGTTACACATTTTAAAATACAGTTTATTCAATTATATTTTTTTGTCTTAGTTCATTCTCAATTGTTTTAATTTCCGCGATTACGGGTATAGATTTAGAACATTTATGCAAAGCACACAAACGATCAACAACATCATTTATATCGCGGTATGAAATAGATGGCTGATTATTAATCATCATATATCTGTAACCACCATAATTTTCCATGGTGTAAGAATATGCGGTTTCTTCCGGCCCTCTTTTATTACCATGAACTCTTTCATCCAACTGGTCTTTTCCACGCTCAATGTCTTCTAACCTTTTGTGTATCTTATTCATTTCAAGCGCTATAAATTTTTTATAGTTTGCAACTTCTCTACTAATATCGTTTTTATGCGTGTTTTCTTGATTTGTTGTAGTAACCATAAATTCATCAACACCCCCTCCTCCAGACTCCGCACTGTTTGGTGTCTCGTTTCTAAGAGATATGGTCTTGGCTCTAATAACAGCTGATAAATCATCAATTGTTTTTTCATTGTGCCAGTCCCCATAATTTTTTATTGGCAATTGTTCCATGTTCAATATTTTCGCCACATCTTTACGGTTGGTGGTTTCTGGTAAACGAT